>CM038723.1:40789697-40829697 GCA_021613375.1 Megaleporinus macrocephalus
AAGTTCAGTCTCTCTCTCTCTCTCTGAGTTATTGATTGGTATTGTAACTAGGTACAGTCTCTCTCTCTCTGAGTTATTGATTAGGTATTGTAACTAGGTTCAGTCTCTCTCTCTCTCTCTCTCTCTCTCTCTGGGTTATTGATTAGTATTGTAACTAGGTAAAGTCTCTCTCTCTCTGAGTTATTGATTAGGCATTGTAACTAGGTTCAGTCTCTCTCTCTCTCTGGGTTATTGATTATGTATTGTAACTAGGTACAGTCTCTTTCTCTCTCTGGGTTATTGATTAGTATTGTAACTAGGTTCAGTCTCTCTCTCTCTCTGAGTTATTGATTAGTATTGTAACTAGGTTCAGTCTCTCTCTCTCTCTGAGTTATTGATTAGTATTGTAACTAGGTTCAGTCTCTCTCTCTCTCTGAGTTATTGATTAGGTATTGTATCGAGGTACAGTCTCTCTCTCTCTCTGAGTTATTGATTAGTATTGTAACTAGGTTCAGTCTCTCTCTCTCTGGGTTATTGATTAGGTATTGTAACTAGGTAAAGTCTCTCTCTCTCTGGGTTATTGATTAGGTATTGTAACTAGGTACAGTCTCTCTCTCTCTCTCTCTGGGTTATTGATTAGTATTGTAACTAGGTAAAGTCTCTCTCTCTCTGGGTTATTGATTAGGTATTGTAACTAGGTAAAGTCTCTCTCTCTCTGGGTTATTGATTAGGTATTGTAACTAGGTACAGTCTCTCTCTCTCTCTCTCTGAGTTATTGATTAGTATTGTAACTAGGTTCAGTCTCTCTCTCTCTCTGGGTTATTGATTAGGTATTGTAACTAGGTACAGTCTCTAAGAGGGAAATCGTTCAGTTACCCATATGTTGCCGTCCTGTCGGTAGGGTCTCCAGTTGCTGGCCGTGTCGCTGTAGAGGAGCCGGTACTGTCTGGTCCAGTCTGAACTGCTGTATCTGCCCTGAGTGGCTATAGCCGAGACCTGCTTCCTGCCTCTGAGGTCCACCTGCAGCCACCGATACCTGTCTGAGTCCAGCGGAGACCAACCTCCACCACCTGAGACAGACACACCACAAAGATTCACCAGTGTTCACCCCCAGATCACACTCACACACTACAATACTCACTCCTACTGACCATCAGTGTTCACCCCCAGATCACCCTTACACACTACAATACTCACTCCTACTGACCACCAGTCTTCACCCCCAAATCACCCTCACACACTACAATACTCACTCCTACTGACCACCTGTCTTCACCCCCAGATCACCCTTACACACCACAATACTCACTCCTACTGACCACCTGCTCCATCAGCTCAGCTTCTCCTTCACCAGTTCTCCTGTTTCCACCTTAAATGGAGGTGCAGGTACGTTCTGGCTCCTGCTGCACTGTTTAAGGTGGAACAGGAAAACTGGTGAGTGAGCTGCTTCACCCTCGTGTGCTCGGTAGGAGTGAGTATTGTAGAGTGAACAGTTGGTCTGGGGGTGATGTGACTGGTCACTGGTGAGAGGTTTAAAACTACAGCTACAAGAAACTGGACCAGGAAGTTCAGTCTTTCGTCCTGACCGCAGACGAAGGTCAGACAGTTCTACTGCTGCTTTCTGGTTCTAGATAAAAGTTCCTCGCGGTAAAACTGATTCTGAGAGACTGTAAACAATGTGAACCATAGACGTTCTGAGAGAGTGTGATAGCGCCCCCTATGTGGAGAATCTAAAGCTCAGAAGATCAGAGATACGGTCTCAGGTGTAACAGGTGTGTGTGTGTGACAGTCACAGGTAGCAGGTCTTTCTTACCGACTCGGCGGTTGAGTTTAGCGTAGCCAGCGCCGAAATCAGCGGCCAGAACAGAGGAGCTGCTGAAAGCACTGTAGGGCAGCGGACTGGCCAGTACCTCCTCACACCGCTCTGCAGAGAGAACAGCAAACACTCATTAACACATACACACGCATCAGAACCCAGCCGACAACACAGGAGAACCCAGCCGACAACACAGGAGAACCCAGCCGACAACACAGGAGAACCCAACCGAGAACACAGGAGAACCCAGCCGACAACACAGGAGAACCCAGCCAAGAACACAGGAGAACCCAGCCGACAACACAGGAGAACCCAGCCGACAACACAGGAGAACCCAGCCGACAACACAGGAGAACCCAGCCAAGAACACAGGAGAACCCAGCCGACAACACAGGAGAACCCAGCCGACAACACAGGAGAACCCAACCGAGAACACAGGAGAACCCAGCCGACAACACAGGAGAACCCAGCCAAGAACACAGGAGAACCCAGCCGACAACACAGGAGAACCCAGCCGACAACACAGGAGAACCCAACCGAGAACACAGGAGAACCCAGCCGACAACACAGGAGAACCCAGCCGAGAACGCAAAAGAACCCAGCCGAGAACGCAGGAGAACCCAGCCGAGAACGCAAAAGAACCCAGCCGAGAACACAGGAGAACCCAACCGAGAACACAGGAGAACCCAACCGACAACACAGGAGAACCCAGCCGAGAACACAGGAGAACCCAGCCGACAACACAGGAGAACCCAGCCGACAACACAGGAGAACCCAGCCAAGAACACAGGAGAACCCAGCCGACAACACAGGAGAACCCAACCGAGAACACAGGAGAACCCAGCCGACAACACAGGAGAACCCAGCCGAGAACGCAAAAGAACCCAGCCGAGAACGCAGGAGAACCCAGCCGAGAACGCAAAAGAACCCAGCCGAGAACACAGGAGAACCCAACCGAGAACACAGGAGAACCCAACCGACAACACAGGAGAACCCAGCCGAGAACACAGGAGAACCCAGCCGACAACACAGGAGAACCCAGTCGAGAACACAGGAGAACCCAGCCGACAACACAGGAGAACCCAACCGAGAACACAGGAGAACCCAGCCGACAACACAGTAGAACCCAGCCTAGAACACAGGAGAACCCAGCCAACTACACAGGAGAACCCAGCCGACAACACAGGAGAACCCAGCCGAGAACGCAGGAGAACCCAGCCGAGAACACAGGAGAACCCAGCCGAGAACGCAAAAGAACCCAGCCGAGAACACAGGAGATCCCAGCCAGGAGCACAGGAGAACCCAGCCGAGAACGCAGGAGAACCCAGCCGACAACACAGGAGAACCCAACTGAGAACACAGGAGAACCCAGCAGAGAACGCAGGAGAACCCAGCCGAGAACACAGGAGAACCCAGCCGAGAATGCAGGAGATCCCAGCCGAGAACGCAAAAGAACCCAGCCGAGAACACAGGAGATCCCAGCCGAGAACGCAAAAGAACCCAGCCGAGAACACAGGAGATCCCAGCCAGGAGCACAGGAGAACCCAGCCGAGAACACAGGAGAACCCAGCCGACAACACAGGAGAACCCAGCCGACAACACAGGAGAACCCAACCGAGAACACAGGAGAACCCAGCTGAGAACGCAGGAGAACCCAACCGAGAACACAGGAGAACCCAGCCGCCCAGTGTCTGGTTGCTGTGTAGCTGTGAGGTGAGTTAGCTCGGTAAGCTAGGTAGAGCAGGTGTCTCTCCGGTTCTGTGCTGGAGTATATACGGAGGGTATGTACAGTAGATGTAGTATAATAACTCTGTTAATGAGTCACTGTTCTAGACTCACACCCGCCTGATCTACATCCTCCACCTCCGCGGTCCAGACAGAGACATCTGAAGGTGTGAACTTCATTAGAGAGATTCATGATTCCAGATAAACACGGACCAGGATTCCAACAAGCAATCATGATCTGTGTGTGTCAGGATTCAGTCACTGAGGAGAGATTAGACTCAGTCTAATCACCAGCTTCTGTCCCCAGTCGCCATGTGAACTCGGACTGGTCAGCTCACTACAGCATAGTCCAGAAGTCTGGAAGTCCAACTCCTGAAACTGGACCTTCTGCACCCTTCACATAGTCTTTACTCTCCTGTAGATGAGCAGTAGATAAACACAGTGAATATGTTTATATTTACAGTGGTGGTGATGATGGTGTTTACAGTGATGGTGATGGTGTTTATAGTGGTGGTGATGATGGTGTTTACAGTGGTGGTGATGGTGTTTACAGTGGTGGTGGTGATGGTGTTTACAGTGGTGGTGATGGTGATGCTTACAGTGGTGGTGATGGTGTTTACAGTGGTGGTGATGATGTTTACAGTGGTGGTGGTGGTGTTTACAGTGGTGGTGATGGTGTTTACAGTGGTGGTGATTGTGTTTACAGTGGTGATGATGGTGTTTACAGTGGTGGTGATGGTGTTTACAGTGGTGATGATGGTGTTTACAGTGGTGGTGATGATGTTTACAGTGGTGGTGATGGTGTTTACAGTGGTGGTGATGGTGTGTACAGTGGTGGTGATGATGTTTACAGTGGTGGTGATGATGGTGTTTACAGTGGTGGTGGTGATGGTGTTTACAGTGGTGGTGATGATGGTGTTTACAGTGGTGGTGGTGATGGTGTTTACAGTGGTGGTGATGATGGTGTTTACAGTGGTGGTGGTGATGGTGTTTACAGTGGTGGTGATGATGGTGTTTACAGTGGTGGTGGTGATGGTGTTTACAGTGGTGGTGATGGTGATGCTTACAGTGGTGGTGATGGTGTTTACAGTGGTGGTGATGGTGTTTACAGTGGTGGTGATGGTGATGTTTACAGTGGTGGTGGTGGTGTTTACAGTGGTGGTGATGGTGTTTACAGTGGTGGTGATGTTGTTTACAGTGGTGGTGGTGATGGTGTTTACAGTGGTGGTGAGGATGTTTACAGTGGTGGTGATTGTGTTTACAGTGGTGGTGATGATGTTTACAGTGGTGGTGATGGTGTTTACAGTGGTGGTGATGGTGTTTACAGTGGTGGTGATGGTGTTTACAGTGGTGGTGATGATGTTTACAGTGGTGGTGATGATGTTTACAGTGGTGGTGATGGTGTTTACAGTGGTGGTGATGGTGTGTACAGTGGCGGTGATGATGTTTACAGTGGTGGTGATGATGGTGTTTACAGTGGTGGTGGTGATGGTGTTTACAGTGGTGGTGATGATGGTGTTTACAGTGGTGGTGGTGATGGTGTTTACAGTGGTGGTGATGATGGTGTTTACAGTGGTGGTGGTGATGGTGTTTACAGTGGTGGTGATGATGGTGTTTACAGTGGTGGTGGTGATGGTGTTTACAGTGGTGGTGATGGTGATGCTTACAGTGGTGGTGATGGTGTTTACAGTGGTGGTGATGGTGTTTACAGTGGTGGTGATGGTGATGTTTACAGTGGTGGTGGTGGTGTTTACAGTGGTGGTGATGGTGTTTACAGTGTTGATGGTGATGTTTACAGTGGTGGTGATGGTGTTTACAGTGGTGGTGATGTGTTTACAGTGGTGATGGTGGTGTTTACAGTGGTGGTGATGGTGTTTACAGTGGTGGTGATGGTGATGTTTACAGTGGTGGTGCTGATGTAGTTTACAGTGGTGGTGATGGTGTGTACAGTGGTGGTGGTGTTTACAGTGGTGGTGATGGTGTTTACAGTGATGGTGATGGTGTTTACAGTGGTAACCAGGGGTCTCCATGTCTACAACACTAATCTCCACATTGTATTTACTATGAAACCCACCAGTGAAGCTACACGTGTCTTCTGAGTTTATCTGGATGTTGATGGTAAAATGTGGAAGATCTGAAAATACTAGGTTTTCTTTGGGGACTATTTGAACCTCACAGCGTCCTGCATGTATCCCTCCACCATGAATGGAGTTTAAGACTGAGATCTTCTCTAAACTATCATAAACAGCGTCTCAGAATCAGACAGTGTATTTATAACATCTACTGTAAGAACTTTCTGTGAGGAGCTTTTAGAGGTGGACGTCTGGTTCCATTCACCTCCACTGTGAACTGATCTGATTAGCTAGGTTTCTCTGGAACATTAAACCACTCAGAATGACTTTGTTATCTACTGCTTTAAAGGAATTTATTTAAATATATGTGAGAAACAGATTTACATATTCAGTGATGTATATTTTTGGCCAAACCACCCACCACTAGAGTGAGTGTGAATTATTAGTCACTGGACGGTCTGACTGACAGCTCCGCTCAGCAGCTACAGCTTCTCCATCACTCTGAAGATGCTCTGAGCATGCTGGTGGTCCTTTAAGTGTGTATGGTTCTCTATAGAACCATTCCCTTTACTATAGAACCTCTGAAGCTACATTTTTAAAGACATGTCGTGTAAGTTTCTGACCTGAAACCAGTCAGAGCTGTTTATAAACACTTAAACACAGAAAATATTTCAAATTAAAATTAAATCTCGATCTTAGAATCCTAACAGTACGTGTAGCTGTAGACCTATAGCTCGTGTGTCTCAGTGTGTATTTACACCACTACAGACCAGCTGCACCAGTTTAGTCTGAACCTGTTTTGATCTTAGATTCTGACTCCAGATCCTTCCTGCTCCTGCAGCCGGTCCTGGTCCTGCACTAACCTGGAAACCTCTCAGAGTCTTATTTAGGAAGGAGGTGCTGGTGGAGCTTCTGTGAATGAGACTCGTTCAGACTTCCGGCTGTTATAACCTCCTTCTAAAAAAACTTCCACGTCGGAATCCCACTCCAATCAACCGGCAATTATCCACGGAACTCCAGAGCCGCAGAGCTTCTGCAGATGAATCACTTCTGATCAGAGTGATTGTACATGTGAGGAGAACCGCTGTGTTCCTGGAAGAACGCTCCGACACTTCCTCAGACGAGCCAGCACATCATCATCCATCCACTTCATCAGAATTCCTAAACTTCCTCCACACAGAGTGGGATCTGCAGCGAGGGGTTTGTTTTCAGAGCGTCTGGTAACGAGCCTGTCTGACCACCAACAGTCCACACTGTAACGAGCCTGTCTGACCACCAACAGTCCACACTGTAACGAGCCTGTCTGACCACCAACAGTCCACACTGTAACGAGCCTGTCTGACCACCAACAGATCTGAGATCTGAGTCCAGTATAGATAACCAGAGTCCAGATTTAAACCCTATAGAGAGTATTTGGTCCAGTCAGACTCTCAGACTCTATACTCTATCTGTACTGGACTCTATTGAATGTATTTATATGAGTTTGGCTGATGGGACTGAATGTACAGAAGTGAGATGGAGTGATGGAGTAGCAGGTGGAGGTGTACGTGCTCAGCGCTGTGTATGGAGGTGAGATGGAGTGATGGAGTAGCAGGTGGAGGTGTACGTGCTCAGCGCTGTGTATGGAGGTGGAAGCTGATCTGTATCTCCTGTAGTCTCTCTCAGATCTCAGGCTCTCAGATATGAATTCAAAGCACATTAATATCGATCAGACCGCGTTACTCTCCACATGATGATCATCCCAACACGTCCACCAGCACAGAGACAAACACACACACACACACACACACACACACACACACTCTCTCTCTCTCTTTATATACAGCACAGTTTCCAACACCGCCCAGCCTCCATCACACTCCACACTGTTCACTTAACACGAGGAGTTTAATACACACACAAATATCTGAGAAGTGTAACAACAGCAGAACTCTACACAACCATACGTACACAACACATTCACTAGTGTATAAAAGTGTTTATCTGATCAATAAGTGTCTGATCACCAGTAGGAACAGCAGATCTGATTAGAACAGATCATAATAATCAGACATACAATACAAAGTAACATGAATATGTTATTGTGAGAGAAGTAGATCAGATCTTGATCCAGTTTGAAGAACAAAGTTAGGTTCCAGATTTCTCCTGGACGCCCCAGACATTGTATGAATGTGTTCAGTTCTTGATTTATCTTAATGAAGTACTGAGCAGTTAAAGCAGGTATTAGATCAGAACTGATAATAATACTGGGTTGTTTAGGAGAAGCTTGGAAAGAGTTAAATAAACACACTGACGTATGAAAAACACTACTTACTCTATTAATACTGATTAATATTTAATAATAAAATGTAAAAGCTCTACTTACTCTATTAATACTGATTAATATTTAATAATAAAGTGTAAAACACTACTTACTCTATTAATACTGATTAATATTTAATAATAAAGTGTAAAAGCACCACTTACTCTATTAATACTGATTAATATTTAATAATAAAGTGTTAAAGTACTACTTACTCTATTAATACTGATTAATATTTAATAATAAAGTGTTAAAGTACTACTTACTCTATTAATACTGATTAATATTTAATAATAAAGTGTTAAAGTACTACTTACTCTATTAATACTGATTAATATTTAATAATAAAGTGTAAAAGCACTACTTACTCTATTAATACTGATTAATATTTAATAATAAAGTGTAAAAGCTCTACTTACTCTATTAATACTGATTAATATTTAATAATAAAGTGTAAAAGCTCTACTTACTCTATTAATACTGATTAATATTTAATAATAAAGTGTAAAAGCTCTACTTACTCTATTAATACTGTTTAATATTTAATAATAAAGTGTAAAAGCACTACTTACTCTATTAATACTGATTAATATTTAATAATAAAGTGTAAAAGCTCTACTTACTCTATTAATACTGATTAATATTTAACAATAAAGTGTAAAAGCTCTACTTACTCTATTAATACTGATTAATATTTAATAATAAAGTGTAAAAGCTCTACTTACTCTATTAATACTGTTTAATATTTCATAATAAAGTGTAAAAACACTACTTACTCTATTAATACTGTTTAATATTTAATAATAAAGTGTAAAAACACTACTTACTCTATTAATACTGTTTAATATTTAATAATAAAGTGTAAAGCTCTACTTACTCTATTAATACTGTTTAATATTTAATAATAAAGTGTAAAAGCTCTACTTACTCTATTAATACGGATTAGTATTTAATAATAAAGTGTAAAAGCACTACTTACTCTATTAATACTGTTTAATATTTAATAATAAAGTGGAAAAGCTCTACTTACTCTATTAATACTGATTAATATTTAATAATAAAGTGTAAAAGCACTACTTACTCTATTAATACTGATTAATATTTAATAATAAAGTGTAAAAGCTCTACTTACTCTATTAATACTGATTAATATTTAATAATAAAGTGTAAAAGCTCTACTTACTCTATTAATACTGATTAATATTCAATAATAAAGTGTAAAAGCTCTACTTACTCTATTAATACTGATTAATATTTAATAATAAAGTGTAAAAGCACTACTTACTCTATTAATACTGATTAATATTTAATAATAAAGTCTAAAAGCTCTACTTACTCTATTAATACTGATTAATATTTAATAATAAAGTGTAAAAGCTCTTATTTACTGAGTAAATAAAAACGTTCTCTGCTCAATGAAATGGTTCTTCAGACTGATGAAGAATGTGTTATACTTGGTTCTATGTAGAACCTTTTTAATACGAGTTCTGTATAAACAGTTCTGCTACTGTGAAGAAGTCAAGCTTGAGATAGAAGAACTCTTTCTGTAAAGTTCTACACAGAACTATTCTCGAAGGTATGTCGGAATATGTTTATGATGATCGTCTCACCAAGCTATGAATCAGTTTAAATGCAGTTGTGATGCTGAGCGCCCCCTTGTGGCTGTGGGAGACATGATGTAGACATCTAGCATTTACTTCTATTTTATAGAAATAAAATATTAAATTCAAGTAAATTTCAAACAAGTTAAATACTGAATCTGATTTTTGATCAGGTTTAACAGCCTCAGTAGATACGGAAATCTTAAGCAGTCCAGTCTTACGCTTGCAGTTATAAATATCCGGACTGTGCAGGATTCCAGGGATGGACTGATAATAGATGATGTAACACCACGGAGTGAGAACTGTGAGGGTACGAGAGGTTCTAAAGGGGTAAACAGGTCCGACCTTCGTGACTCCACAGAAAAATGAAATAGCATTAAAAGCAGCACCAGAAAAAAAATCAATGGAGATCATCCGGGAAACCCGCCTCCCTCCACTCCGTCACTCTGAAAGCTGAAGGTCGTACCCGAGAGTGACCGCTGACCAGTTCCTGCAATCACTTCTCTGAATCTGCTCAGAGGAGCAGCTGAAGTCCAGCTCAGGTGCTGAGAGCTTCGTCAGGCATTTGTTTTGAACAGATTCGGCTGGAACGCTGCGGTTCTCCAGGTTCTGAATGTTTCATTCAGCAGAACGTTCCTCTGAGGAGGCAGCCTTCTCGTCCACAGGCTCCCAGCACAGTCCTCCTCATCACTGCAGAGCTGACCATTCCACCAGCCATTCCCAAACCAGTGGTGTTACTGTGGAGACGCTGGTCTGTCCATCCTGCTGCAGGTTCGAGACTCTAAAAGACTATACATACGTCATATGGTGTGAATCCCGACACTGTAGCTCCACAGACAGGGGGCAGCACTGAGTACGACTGACTCAGTTACTCACAAACAGATAGAAGTAAACAGTGGACTTGCTTACTGACCAGCTCGGCGGATTTCGAAGTCGGGCTGGTGAGGCTCCACTAAGAGTCTGATTAGGAAATCTGACTTACTGGGTCACTCCACCCTGATAGCAGGAGGACAGCGGACCACTGTTGACCCAGCTGGGGGGCCGCCACTGGTTTAGGAGAGTGATAGATAGATAGATAGATAGATAGATAGATAGATAGATAGATAGATAGAGGGAGATAGATAGATAGATAGATAGATAGATAGATAGATAGATAGATAGATAGATAGATAGATAGATAGATAGATAGATAGATAGAGGGAGATAGATAGATAGAGATAGATAGAGATAGATAGATAGATAGATAGATAGATAGATAGATAGATAGATAGATAGATAGATAGATAGAGGGAGATAGATAGATAGATAGATAGATAGATAGATAGATAGATAGATAGATAGATAGATAGATAGATAGAGGGAGATAGATAGATAGATAGATAGATAGATAGATAGATAGATAGATAGATAGATAGATAGAGGGAGATAGATAGATAGATAGATAGATAGATAGATAGATAGATAGATAGATAGATAGATAGATAGAGGGAGATAGATAGATAGATAGATAGATAGATAGATAGATAGATAGATAGATAGATAGATAGATAGATAGAGGGAGATAGATAGATAGATAGATAGATAGATAGATAGATAGATAGATAGATAGAGGGAGATAGATAGATAGATAGATAGATAGATAGATAGATAGAGGGAGATAGATAGATAGATAGATAGATAGATAGATAGATAGATAGATAGATAGATAGATAGATAGAGGGAGATAGATAGATAGATAGATAGATAGACTTTACTGATCCCGAAGGAAATTTAGCAAAATACTATTATATATATTATTATATATATTATTATATATATATTATTATACTATTATATATATTATTATATGTTTTCATAATCTGAGTGGTTAAACATTCCTATTAGGAATATTCAGTAATTCCTAATTCCCAGTTCAAACGGAATGCACCACCACCACAGCCCCATCCAGGCCCTTCAAAATAAAAGTCCTTTCCAGACCAGATAAACATTTATTTATTATTTACACTACATTCTGTATACGTACCCGCAGTGTGACAGCGTTATAGCCTGTTATAACTTTAAGGATGTTATTATTAGGACGTTTACAGAAACTGAGACGCCACGCAGTACTCACAACAACAACAACAACAACAACAACAACAACAACAACACCAACACCAACACACGGGACAGGAAGTGATTAATAAGATGAAAGGAGTCTTCTTGATTTTGGGCTGGGCTATATATAGATCAGCACTCTGTGTTTATATAGCAGCCTTTGATCTGTTCCTCAATCTGGAGCTTTGGAAAAGTACCAAGAACCGGATCCCAGTCGCTTAACCACAGCCAAACTGGAACCAGGCAGTCATACCCACACACACACACACACACACACACACACACACACACACACACACATTCTATATATATACACACATACACATACATACTATACACACATACATACTATACACACACACATACTATACACACACATTCTATATATGTATATATACACACACATACATACTATACACACACATACTATACACACACATTCTATATATATATATACACACACACACAAACACACACACACACACACACACACACATTCTATATATACACACACACACATACATACTATACACACACATTCTATATATATATATACACACACATTCTATATATATACACACACAAACACATACTATACACACACATACTATATATATATATATATATATATATATATATACACACACACACATACTATACACACACATTCTATATACACATTCTATATATATATCAGACTGAATTGCAGGAGATCAGACTGAATTGCGAGAGATCAGACTGAGTTGCAGGAGATCAGACTGAATTGCGGGAGATCAGACTGAATTGCAAGAGATCAGACAGAATTGTGGGAGATTAGACTAAATTACAGGAGATCAGTCTGAATTGCAGGAGACCAGACTGAATTGCAGGAGATCAGACTGAATTGTGGGAGATCAGACTGAACTGCAGGAGATCAGACTGAATTGTGGGAGATCAGACTGAATTGTGGGAGATAAGACTAAATTGCAGGAGATCAGTCTGAATTGCAGGAGATCAGTCTGAATTGTGGGAGATCAGACTGAATTGCAGGAGATCAGTCTGAATTGTGGGAGATCAGACTGAATTGCAGGAGATCAGACTGAATTGTGGGAGATGAGACTGAATTGCAGGAGATTGGACTGAACTGTGAGAGATCAGACTAAATCGTGGGATATCAGACTGAACTGCGGTCAATGTGGGAAAGTTGGTCCAGACTCCTGAAACATCGCTGTCACCCTAAACAGGAATGCTAATGCTAACGACCAGGTTAGCGTAGCCTCTCGCGTCACCTTTGAACTCCAGACTGGTTTTGAAGTCTGATGTAGTTTTTCTAAACGGTCCTGTACGTCAACAACAAAGCCGCAGGTGCTGCAGGTGAGCCGCGCGAGGAGCAGTGGGAGGTGTTTCTAATAAACTGGCAACTCAGCGTATGTGAGAACCAGCTGGCACAGAAATCCGATCTAAATACTCTGATCTCTCCGCGTCATCAGACTTCAAAGCAAACTCCTAAATATATCCTTTAATCTGTGACGCTGGAAGCAGTCAGCAGAAACCTGCTCCAACAAGAACCTTCAGAGAATTCCGGGATTAAATCCACTCCGAACGTCAGCAAACACGGATCCGCACGTTCCCCGCCTCACCCGGCAGTCTGCGTGAAGCCTGTCTCTATCTGTGAGAGCTGCCCTGTTCACAGCCTCGCCTCATTAGAGTCAGTCGGCAGTCTGCGTGAAGCCTGTCTCTATCTGTGAGAGCTGCCCTGTTCACAGCCTCGCCTCATTAGAGTCAGTCGGCAGTCTGCGTGAAGCCTGTCTCTGTCTGTGAGAGCTGCCCTGTTCACAGCCTCGCCTCACTAGAGTCAGTCGGCAGTCTGCGTGAAGCCTGTCTTTATCTGTGAGAGCTGCCCTGTTCACAGCCTCGCCTCATTAGAGTCAGTCGGCAGTCTGCGTGAAGCCTGTCTCTATCTGTGAGAGCTGCCCTGTTCACAGCCTCGCCTCATTAGAGTCAGTCGGCAGTCTGCGTGAAGCCTGTCTCTATCTGTGAGAGCTGCCCTGTTCACAGCCTCGCCTCATTAGAGTCAGTCGGCAGTCTGCGTGAAGCCTGTCTCTATCTGTGAGAGCTGCCCTGTTCACAGCCTCGCCTCATTAGAGTCAGTCGGCAGTCTGCGTGAAGCCTGTCTCTATCTGTGAGAGCTGCCCTGTTCACAGCCTCGCCTCATTAGAGTCAGTCGGCAGTCTGCGTGAAGCCTGCCTCTATCTGTGAGAGCTGCCCTGTTCACAGCCTCGCCTCACTAGAGTCAGTCGGCAGTCTGCGTGAAGCCTGTCTCTATCTGTGAGAGCTGCCCTGTTCACAGCCTCGCCTCACTAGAGTCAGTCGGCAGTCTGCGTGAAGCCTGTCTCTATCTGTGAGAGCTGCCCTGTTCACAGCCTCGCCTCATTAGAGTCAGTCGGCAGTCTGCGTGAAGCCTGTCTCTATCTGTGAGAGCTGCCCTGTTCACAGCCTCGCCTCATTAGAGTCAGTCGGCAGTCTGCGTGAAGCCTGTCTCTATCTGTGAGAGCTGCCCTGTTCACAGCCTCGCCTCATTAGAGTCAGTCGGCAGTCTGCGTGAAGCCTGCCTCTATCTGTGAGAGCTGCCCTGTTCACAGCCTCGCCTCACTAGAGTCAGTCGGCAGTCTGCGTGAAGCCTGTCTCTATCTGTGAGAGCTGCCCTGTTCACAGCCTCGCCTCACTAGAGTCAGTCGGCAGTCTGCGTGAAGCCTGTCTCTATCTGTGAGAGCTGCCCTGTTCACAGCCTCGCCTCATTAGAGTCAGTCGGCAGTCTGTGTGAAGCCTGCCTCTATCTGTGAGAGCTGCCCTGTTCACAGCCTCGCCTCACTAGAGTCAGTCGGCAGTCTGCGTGAAGCCTGTCTCTATCTGTGAGAGCTGCCCTGTTCACAGCCTCGCCTCACTAGAGTCAGTCGGCAGTCTGCGTGAAGCCTGTCTCTATCTGTGAGAGCTGCCCTGTTCACAGCCTCGCCTCATTAGAGTCAGTCGGCAGTCTGCGTGAAGCCTGTCTCTATCTGTGAGAGCTGCCCTGTTCACAGCCTCGCCTCCTTACGCCGAGGGAGCGACGGCGCCTCTAAATGGCTGCGCTCGGACCGACTGCTGAGCGCAGGTTATTTTAGAATATCCGAGTTCTCTACCGGGAGACAGCGTTCCGGCACCGTGCTATTCCGGGCAGATGTTCACCATTAACAGAAAAGAGCCTCGACGTGAGCTAGCAGGCCTCAGCGGACCACCCCGAGTCTGAGCAGACAAGACCCCGTTCACACCCGGCACATCTGTCACCAGCGATCTGATCACAAGTGAGACGTCAGCTGTTCACACCTGGTGACTCCAGTGACCAGAGCAATGCACCATTCACTGCACCAGTCTCTCTCCACACCAGTCACCAGTCTCTCCCACACCAGTCTCTCTCCACACCAGTCTCTCTACACCAGTCCCTCTCCATACCTGTCTCTCTCTACACCAGTCTCTCTACACCAGTCCCTCTCCATACCAGTCTCTCTCTACACCAGTCCCTCTCTTCACCAGTCTCTCTCCACACCAGTCTCTCTCTACACCAGTCCCTGTTCACACCAGTCTCTCTCTACACCAGTCCCTCTCCACACCAGTCTCTCTCCACACCAGTCTCTCTCTATACCAGTCTCTCTCTACACCAGTCTCTCTCCACACCTGTCTCTCTACACCAGTCTCTCTCCACACCAGTCTCTCTACACCAGTCTCTCTCCACACCAGTCTCTCTCCACACCAGTCCCTCTCCACACCAGTCTCTCTCCACACCAGTCTCTCTCTACACCAGTGAGACCAAACATTAAGACCACAGGCAGACAGTCGTGAGCTGGATGTTAGTGAACCAGCCTTGTAACCGACTCAGCCTCGACTCAGCCTCACATATTAGAGACTCCAGACTTGAGTGATGAAGGTGAACATTGGGTGATGTGTAATTCTGATGAGGGTGATGTGTAATTCTGAGGAGGATGAGGTGGTAGAGCTCTGAGGAGGGTGAGGTGGTAGAGCTCTGAGGAGGGTGAGGTGGTAGAACTCTGAGGAGGGTGAGGTGGTAGAGCTCTGAGGAGGGTGAGGTGGTAGAGCTCTGAGGAGGGTGAGGTGGTAGAGCTCTGAGGAGGATGAGGTGGTAGAGCTCTGAGGAGGGTGAGGTGGTAGAGCTCTGAGGAGGGTGAGGTGGTAGAGCTCTGAGGAGGGTGAGGTGGTAGAACTCTGAGGAGGATGAGGTGGTAGAGCTCTGAGGAGGGTGAGGTGGTAGAGCTCTGAGGAGGATGAGGTGGTAGAGCTCTGAGGAGGGTGAGGTGGTAGAGCTCTGAGGAGGATGAGGTGGTAGAGCTCTGAGGAGGGTGAGGTGGTAGAGCTCTGAGGAGGATGAGGTGGTAGAGCTCTGAGGAGGGTGAGGTGGTAGAGCTCTGAGGAGGATGAGGTGGTAGAGCTCTGAGGAGGATGAGGTGGTAGAGCTCTGAGGAGGGTGAGGTGGTAGAGCTCTGAGGAGGATGAGGTGGTAGAGCTCTGAGGAGGGTGAGGTGGTAGAGCTCTGAGGAGGATGAGGTGGTAGAGCTCTGAGGAGGGTGAGGTGGTAGAGCTCTGAGGAGGATGAGGTGGTAGAGCTCTGAGGAGGGTGAGGTGGTAGAGCTCTGAGGAGGATGAGGTGGTAGTGGAGCGAGTGTTTGGTGAAGTATGGTCTGTCTGGCTGTCACTACTGGTGTCTGAAGGTTTCTGGGCCTCAGACTCAGATGTTCTGCCTCCATTTACACATGCCTGGATCTCCTGCTGGCTCCAGAGGAGAACACAGTCCATTAGTCTGCCAGACACACACACAGCTCACACTGCTCCTCTATCAGTATTCCACAAGACCAGCGTTCTCCTGGCCACTCGCCTGTTAGCTGCACGGCTGCATCATTCAGGACTGTAACAAACTGATGATGCGTCATGCAGACATCAAAGCGAGCGAGAAGCTCCTACAGAAACTTTTACACAGCACTGATTCACGTCTGTAGAATTCCACCTGTAACATCACTCCTCCAGCCCCTCACCTTCAGAGAACCCACATCCAGCACGTTCTCCAGACTGTTCTTCTCAACCACTCCTCTTTAACATCTCCTGCTCCACAGCAGACTCAGAACATCACTCCAGGGTCAGTCGCATGTGACTCACTATCACCTTCCTTAGATACAAAGTGGTACTACAGTAACTCACTATCACCTCTTCAGGTACAAAGTGGTACTACAGTAACTCACTATCACCTCTTCAGATACAAAGTGGTACTACAGTGACTCACTATCACCTCTTCAGGTACATAGTGGTACTACAGTAACTCACTATCACCTCTTCAGGTACATAGTGGTACTACAATGACTCACTATCACCTCTTCAGGTACAAAGTGGTACTACAGTGACTCAGTATCACCTCTTCAGATACAAAGTGGTACTACAGTGACTCACTATCACCTCCTCAGATACAAAGTGGTACTACAGTAACTCACTATCACCTCTTCAGGTACAAAGTGGCACTACAGTGACTTACTATCACCTCTTCAGGTACAAAGTGGTACTACAGTGACTCACTATCACCTCTTCAGATACAAAGTGGCACTACAGTGACTCACTATCACCTCTTCAGGTACAAAGTGGCACTACAGTGACTCACTATCACCTCTTCAGGTACAAAGTGGTACTACAGTGACTCACTATCACTTCCTCAGATACAAAGTGGTACTACAGTGACTCACTATCACCTCCTCAGATACAAAGTGGTACTACAGTGACTCACTATCACCTCTTCAGGTACAAAGTGGTAGTACAGTGACTCACTATCACCTCTTCAGGTACAAAGTGGTACTACAGTGACTCACTATCACCTCTTCAGGTACAAAGTGGTACTACAGTGACTCTCTATCACCTCTTCAGATACAAAGTGGTAGTACAGTGACTCACTATCACCTCCTCAGATACAAAGTGGTACTACAGTGACTCACTATCACGTCTTCAGGTACAAAGTGGTAGTACAGTGACTCACTATCACCTCCTCAGATACAAAGTGGTACTACAGTGACTCACTATCACCTCCTCAGATACAAAGTGGTACTACAGTGACTCACTATCACCTCTTCAGGTACAAAGTGGTACTACAGTGACTCACTATCACCTCTTCAGGTACAAAGTGGCACTACAGTGACTCACTATCACCTCCTCAGATACAAAATGCTACTACAGTGACTCACTATCACCTCCTCAGATACAAAATGCTACTACAGTGACTCTATCAATTCTTCAAGAACCAGGACTCATTATCAATTAAAGGAAGACGAACTCTAAGCCGCTCTGAACAGGACTTTTTATGGGGCGGGAATGTGTGTGTGTGGGGGTGTGTGTGTGTGTGTGTGTGGGGGGGGGGGGGGGGCACCTCTTCAGGTACCTCTTTGTACCTGAAGAGGTGATAGTGAGTCACATACGACTGACCCTGGAGTGATGTTCTGAGCTGCTACATCCTTCTGCTGTTTTCACCAAATCATGTTCGGACGTGTTTACGACTCCAGAGACAGTTAAACTGGGATATGTCAGCTTTACAGGTGTGTACTTGTAGTAGATGGTTCTTCAAGTAAAATTCTGGGTCCCTTGAGGAGCAGATCCTGCTGAACTTGCCTCTAACTGCAGACCTCCATGTGTGTGATATGCAGATCCACCTTAAGAGAGAGAGCTCTCTCCCGTAGCTCCACGCTGCATGATCTGCATGTTCACCAAACGAACGTAGCTGAAAATACCACTGGTTTTACATGTAGGTTAATGGATCTGCTGGTACGGGACAAGGAATGAGCTGGGCTCGCTCTGGAGCCATGCTGGGCAGATGAATCATGCATACAGCAGACGAGTCGGGAAGACCTGGAAACTTCTGCGATTAAGATGTTCCAGGGACAAAAGAGAGGGAGAATAATTCAGGAGAATTTAAACCGAACTCCTGGTGAACTCCTGATCAGAGTTACGGCTCTGAAAGATTATATCAGAGAACATGTTTGATTTATTATGACAGGAATGAGGTTAACTGGAAATTTCAAGTGGACCTCAGATCTTCCAGTTTTCCTGGAAAAGTCTTAAAGAGCCAGTCTCCTACAATTTCCTTCTTCCTCCCCTGACGTTCAGTTCTAACGCTGACAGTCTGGTTCTACCTTTAAGACTGAAATATGCAAATTAGCTGTGTTGTAATTGGCTATCCTGCACTGTGACGCACTGTGAAAGCAGAAACACTACATAGGGTTTGGTAATTAGTGTGTGTGTCAGATAAGAGGAGCAGGTCTGAGATCAGTGATATATCTATACTATACTCAGTACTGTATCTCAGAGAGCCTCAGTATCTCAGTTTCCCTCTGACTCTCCTGTTTAGTTATACTGTAATAATCAGTACAGTCTGATTCTGAACAACTGACCATCCTGTACAGTCTGATTCTGAACAACTGACCATCCTGTACAGTCTGATACTGAACAACTGACCATCCTGTACAGTCTGATTCTGAACAACTGACCATCCTGTACAGTCTGATTCTGAACAACTGACCATCCTGTACAGTCTGATACTGAACAACTGACCATCCTGTACAGTCTGATACTGAACAACTGACCATCCTGTACAGTCTGATACTGAACAACTGACCATCCTGTACAGTCTGATTCTGAACAACTGACCATCCTGTACAGTCTGATACTGAACAACTGACCATCCTGTACAGTCTGATACTGAACAACTGACCATCCTGTACAGTCTGATTCTGAACAACTGACCATCCTGTACAGTCTGATTCTGAACAACTGACCATCCTGTACAGTCTGATACTGAACAACTGACCATCCTGTACAGTCTGATACTGAACAACTGACCATCCTGTACAGTCTGATTCTGAACAACTGACCATCCTGTACAGTCTGATACTGAACAACTGACCATCCTGTACAGTCTGATTCTGAACAACTGACCATCCTGTACAGTCTGATTCTGAACAACTGACCATCCTGTACAGTCTGATACTGAACAACTGACCATCTTGTACAGTCTGATACTGAACAACTGACCATCCTGTACAGTCTGATTCTGAACAACTGACCATCTTGTACAGTCTGATACTGAAGAACTGACCATCTTGTACAGTCTGATACTGAAGAACTGACCATCTTGTACAGTCTGATACTGAAGAACTGACCATCCTGATGAGATCAAAGCATGTCTAAATTCAGAACCAGAGAAAGAACTGAATGGTGAACTGCAGTAAGTAGATTGGACTAGAGTAGAGGCAGATCTCTCAGAGCTCAGAGCAACGTCTACTTTAACAGCAGCTCCACATTCATTCCCACAGCGTCTCCGTCATTCCCACTCCGGGTCCGGAACGCTGGCTATATCCGGGTAACTGTTATATTACGTCACCCAACAGGTCTCAGGTCAGTCTCCGGTGGAAACACTGATGTTCTGATACCATTTATACCAAATCAGTAAATAAACGAGAGAGAGAGCTTCCATCACGGCTCCGGTTACCACGGTAACCGAGACCTGACGGGTCGATCCTGACCTGACCGCTGTCTCCCTGTAACTGACCGTGGAGACAGGTGGCTCAGTGACCGTCCTGACGTCAGTGTTGCGGAGAGGAAACGAGGCCCGGATCACTGGGAGCCCCCCGAGTGGGAGACGGGGGCGAAGATGGAGCTTAATGAACGCTGACGATGGTGTTCTGCTGCTCCGGCGTTTCACAACTAAGATCAAAGAAAAACACAAAACCTGGAGTTTTTACTCCGGAGATCAGGATTTAGCATTCCGCACCGGAGCCTCGGAGCCGCAGGGGTTCTGAACGGGGAGCGCGTGGGAACGCTGGTGAAGAGGAACACCCTTTTACCCCAAACTGAGCAGATCAGACACGATCAGACACGATCAGACACGATTCACATGTTTACGTTAGCGGTTAGATCACCCTTACACACTACAACACTCACTCCTACTGACCACCAGTGTTCACCCCCAGATCACCCTTACACACTACAATACTCACTCCTACTGACCACCAGTCTTCACCCCCAGATCACCCTTACACACTACAATACTCACTTCTACTGACCACCAGTGTTCACCCCCAGATCACCCTTACACACTACAATACTCACTCCTACTGACCACCAGTGTTCACCCCCAGATCACCCTTACACACTACAATACTCACTTCTACTGACCACCAGTGTTCACCCCCAGATCACCCTTACACACTACAATACTCACTCCTACTCACCACCAGTGTTCACCCCCAGATCACCCTTACACACTACAATACTCACTTCTACTGACCACCAGTGTTCACCCCCAGATCACCCTTACACACTACAACACTCACTCCTACTGACCACCAGTGTTCACCCCCAGATCACCCTTACACACTACAACACTCACTCCTACTGACCACCAGTGTTCACCCCCAGATCACCCTTACACACTACAATACTCACTCCTACTGACCACCAGTCTTCACCCCCAGATCACCCTTACATACTACAATACTCACTTCTACTGACCACCAGTGTTCACCCCCAGATCACCCTTACACACTACAATACTCACTCCTACTCACCACCAGTGTTCACCCCCAGATCACCCTTACACACTACAATACTCACTCGTACTGACCACCAGTGTTCACCCCCAGATCACCCTTACACACTACAATACTCACTCCTACTGACCACCAGTCTTCACCCCCAGATCACCCTTACACACTACAATACTCACTCCTACTGACCACCAGTCTTCACCCCCAGATCACCCTTACACACTACAATACTCACTCCTACTGACCACCAGTCTTCACCCCCAGATCACCCTTACACACTACAATACTCACTCCTACTGACCATCAGTGTTCACCCCCAGATCACCCTTAAACACTACAATACTCACTCCTACTGACCACCAGTCTTCACCCCCAGATCACCCTTACACACTACAATACTCACTCCTACTGACCACCAGTGTTCACCCACAGATCACCCTTAAACACTACAATACTCACTCCTACTGACCACCAGTGTTCACCCCCAGATCACCCTTACACACCACAATACTCACTCCTACTGACCACCAGCACCATCAGCTCAGCTTCTCCTTCACCAGTTCTCCTGTTTCCACCTTAAATGGAGGTGCAGGTACGTTCTGGCTCCTGCTGCACTGTTTAAGGTGGAACAGCAGAACTGGTTATGCTTATAATAAAGTCTGAGAGTGATTAGAACGTGTGCTGTAGTGTAAGATGAATGAAGTATGGACAGCAGATCAGCAGGAGGTGTTCTTGTCTCGACTGAAGGTAGATGTAATGCAGATGTAATTTTCCACTGAACTTCTCCAGAGCAGCGAGGCTTCAGGGTAAACTGGAGACTCCAGGTTGTTGATAAATGATCTGAGATCAGCGGTTTACAGAAGAACAGAAATGCTAACACGTCTAAAGATGAACGAGTGTCTTCAGGAGATGATAATGAACTTCTCGCTGGTCTCGGGTTTTTATCAGCCAGTCTTTGTTAGGTTTCATCCACAGCTGGTGGACTTAGAAAGTTTGGGAGATGTATGCCTCTAAAGTTCTAGACTATAGATCAAGTCTGGAGCATGTATGTCTCCTGAGGAGCTGCACGGAGGAGCAATTCATCCTGAACCTCCAGAAGAATGTAGTAAATCATATTCACATTACAATTATAGCAGAACGTTCAAAGCTATCCGTTCCAGTGAAACCTCGGCTCTGCTGGAAGGTTCTGTTCCACCAGACTGAGACTCATTACTCACTTCTCAACTCGTTCATCCACAAAAACATCAGATTCATTAATTATTTATTTACTGTCATCAATTCACGAACTTTAAACCCATTGACTGTTAGGAGCTATCTAGAACCTAGTTAACATATTCACAGTAGATTGTTTACAAATAATGATCATTCTTTTACACATAGGGGGCGCTATCACACTCTCAGAATGTGGTTTACAGTCACGCTTTTTCACTGTTTACAGACCTGCTGCTCTCTGTCTGATCCGATCACACTGTCTGAGAGCTGTTCTATTGAAATAGTCTGATTATAGACAATATATTTATTAACCTGCTGCTCTCTGTCTGATCCGATCACACTGTCTGAGAGCTGTTCTATTGAAATAGTCTGATTATAGACAATATATTTATTAACCTGCTGCTCTCTGTCTGATCCGATCACACTGTCTGAGAGCTGTTCTATTGAAATAGTCTGATTATAGACAATATATTTATTAACCTGCTGCTCTCTGTCTGATCCGATCACACTGTCTGAGAGCTGTTCTATTGAAATAGTCTGATTATAGACAATATATTTATTAACCTGCTGCTCTCTGTCTGATCCGATCACACTGTCTGAAAGCTGTTCTATTGAAATAGTCTGATTATAGACAATATATTTACTAACCTGCTGCTCTCTGTCTGATCCGATCACACTGTCTGAGAGCTGTTCTATTGAAATAGTCTGATTATAGACAATATATTTATTAACCTGCTGCTCTCTGTCTGATCCGATCACACTGTCTGAGAGCTGTTCTATTGAAATAGTCTGATTATAGACAATATATTTACTAACCTGCTGCTCTCTGTCTGATCCGATCACACTGTCTGAGAGCTGTTCTATTTTAATAGTCTGATTATAGACAGTATGTTTATTAACCTGCTGCTCTGTAATGGTACTGACTCTAGACCAGCAGCGATGCTGACCAGCCCTAAAGTGGCCTCACCGTTGACGTGCTCGGCTGAACCCAGAACAGACTCTTAAATATGTATATCTCTGAACTCACTCAACTCCAGCGATGAGGTGGTGTAGAGCTTATCTGAAGTCGGCTACAGCGCCTCTTTAGGCCGAGGCTGGAGTAACGAGGTGTCCGGCTCTAAAACTAGAACCATGAAGATGTAAGTGAAGATAAAGAGATTTATAAACAGAAATAAGAGTTTTAGTGAGGTTCTGTTTTCTGGGCTGTGTGTGGTTCTGGTGTGAACGAGGTTCCTGATGGAGATGCTCTCGTTCTTATGAGTCTGGTTGCTCCGCGGCCTGTTAGAGAGAGAGCTCCTCGTTAACTCTCCTACAGGAACCCGTATGAACGAGCGTTAAACAGTGGAGCAGCTCAGAGTGAAGCTGAAACAGTTTGGAGAGCTGCTGCAACTTCCTGTCTCTGTGTGAAGATCTGGATCTCACTGCTCCTGGGAGCTGACCGTGTCCTCCACTGATGTAGGCTTCACACTCACATCTCCACCATCCTCACTCTGCTACAGCCTGAGTACTCAGACAACACGGTCCAGCACTGAAGACCACTGAAGACCTAATATACTTCTATACTCTAAATACTACACTAATAATACACTTCTATACTTCACCTACTAAACTAATGAATACACTACTATACTTCACCTACTACACTAATGAATACACTTCTATACTTCACCTACTAAACTAATGAATACACTACTATACTTCACCTACTACACTAATGATACACTACTATACTTCACCTACTACACTAATGAATACACTTCTATACTTCACCTACTACACTAATAATACACTACTATACTTCACCTACTACACTAATAATACACTTCTATACTTCACCTACTACACTAATAATACACTACTATACTTCACCTACTACACTAATGAGTACACTTCTATACTTCACCTACTACACTAATGAATACATTTCTATACTTCACCTACTACACTAATGATACACTACTATACTTCACCTACTAAACTAATGAATACACTACTATACTTCACCTACTACACTAATGAATACACTTCTATACTTCACCTACTACACTAATGAATACACTACTATACTTCACCTACTACACTAATGAATACACTTCTATACTTCACCTACTACACTAATGATACACTACTATACTTCACCTACTAAACTAATGAATACACCTCTATACTTCACCTACTACACTAATGAATACACTTCTATACTTCACCTACTACACTAATGATACACTACTATACTTCACCTACTAAACTAATGAATACACTACTATACTTCACCTACTACACTAATGATACACTTCTATACTTCACCTACTACACTAATAATACACTACTATACTTCACCTACTAAACTAATGAATACACTACTATACTTCACCTACTACACTACTGATACACTACTATACTTCACCTACTACACTAATGAATACACTTCTATACTTCACCTACTACACTAATGATACACTACTATACTTCACCTACTAAACTAATGAATACACTACTATACTTCACCTACTACACTACTGATACACTACTATACTTCACCTACTACACTAATGAATACACTTCTATACTTCACCTACTACACTAATGATACACTACTATACTTCACCTACTAAACTAATGAATACACTACTATACTTCACCTACTACACTAATGATACACTTCTATACTTCACCTACTACACTAATGATACACTACTATACTTCACCTACTAAACTAATGAATACACTACTATACTTCACCTACTACACTAATGATACACTACTATACTTCACCTACTACACTAATAATACACTACTATACTTCACCTACTACACTAATGAATACACTTCTATACTTCACTTACTACACTAATGATACACTTCTATACTTCACCTACTACACTAATGATACACTACTATACTTCACCTACTAAACTAATGAATACACTACTATACTTCACCTACTACACTAATGATACACTACTATACTTCACCTACTACACTAATGAATACACTTCTATACTTCACCTACTACACTAATGAATACACTTCTATACTTCACCTACTACACTAATGAATACACTACTATACTTCACCTACTACACTAATGAATACACTTCTATACTTCACCTACTACACTAATGAATACACTACTATACTTCACCTACTACACTAATGAATACACTACTATACTTCACCTATACACTAATGAGTACACTTCTATACTTCACCTACTACACTAATGAATACACTACTATACTTCACCTACTACACTAATGAATACACTTCTATACTTCACCTACTACACTAATGAGTACACTTCTATACTTCACCTACTACACTAATGAATACACTACTATACTTCACCTACTACACTAATGAATACACTTCTATACTTCACCTACTACACTAATGAATACACTACTATACTTCACCTACTACACTAATGAATACACTTCTATACTTCACCTACTACACTAATGAATACACTACTATACTTCACCTACTACACTAATGAATACACTACTATACTTCACCTATACACTAATGAGTACACTTCTATACTTCACCTACTACACTAATGAATACACTTCTATACTTCACCTACTACACTAATGAATACACTACTATACTTCACCTACTACACTAATGAATACACTTCTATACTTCACCTACTACACTAATGAATACACTTCTATACTTCACCTACTACACTAATGAATACACTTCTATACTTCACCTACTACACTAATGAATACACTTCTATACTTCACCTACTACACTAATGAATACACTTCTATACTTCACCTACTACACTAATGAATACACTACTATACTTCACCTATACACTAATGAGTACACTTCTATACTTCCCCCTACTACACTAATGAATACACTACTATACTTCACCTACTACACTAATGAATACACTTCTATACTTCACCTACTACACTAATGAATACACTACTATACTTCACCTACTACACTAATGAATACACTTCTATACTTCACCTACTACACTAATGAATACACTTCTATACTTCTCCTACTACACTAATGAATACACTTCTATACTTCACCTACTACACTAATAAATACACTACTATTCTTCACCTACTACACTAATAATACTCTTCTATACTTCACCTACTACACTAATGATACACTTCTATACTTCACCTACTACACTAATAATACTCTTCTATACTTCACCTACTACACTAATAATACTCTTCTATACTTCACCTACTACACTAATAAATACACTTCTATACTTCACCTACTACACTAATGAATACACTTCTATACTTCACCTACTACACTAATAATACACTTCTATACTTCACCTACTACACTAATAAATACACTTCTATACTTCACCTACTACACTAATGAATACACTTCTATACTTCACCTACTACACTAATAAATACACTTCTATACTTCACCTACTACACTAATGAATACACATCTATACTTCACCTACTACACTAATAATACACTTCTATACTTCACCTACTACACTAATGAATACACTTCTATACTTCACCTACTACACTAATGAATACACTTCTATACTTCACCTACTACACTAATGAGTACACTTCTATACTTCACCTACTACACTAATGAGTACACTTCTATACTTCACCTACTACACTAATGAGTACACTTCTATACTTCACCTACTACACTAATAAATACACTACTATTCTTCACCTACTACACTAATAATACTCTTCTATACTTCACCTACTACACTAATGAATACACTTCTATACTTCACCTACTACACTAATAATACACTTCTATACTTCACCTACTACACTAATAAATACACTACTATACTTCACCTACTACACTAATAATACACTTCTATACTTCACCTACTACACTAATGAGTACACTTCTATACTTCACCTACTACACTAATAAATACACTACTATACTTCACCTACTACACTAATAAATACACTACTATACTTCACCTACTACACTAATAATACTCTTCTATACTTCACCTACTACACTAATAAATACACTACTATACTTCACCTACTACACTAATAATACTCTTCTATACTTCACCTACTACACTAATGAATACACTACTATACTTTACCTACTACACTAATAAATACACTACTATACTTCACCTACTACACTAATGAATACACTACTATACTTCACCTACTACACTAATAAATACACTACTATACTTCACCTACTACACTAATAATACTCTTCTATACTTCACCTACTACACTAATGAGTACACTTCTATACTTCACCTACTACACTAATAAATACACTACTATACTTCACCTACTACACTAATGAATACACTACTATACTTCACCTACTACACTAATGAGTACACTTCTATACTTCACCTACTACACTAATAATACTCTTCTATACTTCACCTACTACACTAATGAGTACACTTCTATACTTCACCTACTACACTAACGAATACACTTCTATACTTCACCTACTACACTAATGAGTACACTTCTATACTTCACCTACTACACTAATAATACACTTCTATACTTCACCTACTACACTAATGAGTACACTTCTATACTTCACCTACTACACTAACGAATACACTTCTATACTTCACCTACTACACTAATGAGTACACTTCTATACTTCACCTACTACACTAATGATACACTTCTATACTTCACCTACTACACTAATGAATACACTTCTATACTTCACCTACTACACTAATGAATACACTTCTATACTTCACCTACTACACTAATGAGTACACGTCTATACTTCACCTACTACACTAATGAATACACTTCTATACTTCACCTACTACACTAATGAGTACACGTCTATACTTCACCTACTACACTAATAATACACTTCTATACTTCACCTACTACACTAATGAATACACTACTATACTTCACCTACTACACTAATAATACACTTCTATACTTCACCTACTACACTAATGACTACACTTCTATACTTCACCTACTACACTAATAATACACTTCTATGCTTCACCTACTACACTAATGAGTACACTTCTATACTTCACCTACTACACTAATGAATACACTTCTATACTTCACCTACTACACTAATGAATACACTTCTATACTTCACCTACTACACTAATGAATACACTACTATACTTCACCTACTACACTAATGAGTACACTTCTATACTTCACCTACTACACTAATGAGTACACTTCTATACTTCACCTACTACACTAATGAATACACTACTATACTTCACCTACTACACTAATAATACACTACTATACTTCACCTACTACACTAATGATACACTTCTATACTTCACCTACTACACTAATAATACACTACTATACTTCACCTACTACACTAATGAGTACACTTCTATACTTCACCTACTACACTAATGAATACACTTCTATACTTCACCTACTACACTAATGACTACACTTCTATACTTCACCTACTACACTAATAAATACACTACTATACTTCACCTACTACACTAATAATACACTTCTATACTTCACCTACTACACTAATGAGTACACTTCTATACTTCACCTACTACACTAATAATACACTACTATACTTCACCTACTACACTAATGAATACACTACTATACTTCACCTACTACACTAATGACTACACTTCTATACTTCACCTACTACACTAATGAGTACACTTCTATACTTCACCTACTACACTAATAATACACTACTATACTTCACCTACTACACTAATGAATACACTACTATACTTCACCTACTACACTAATGATACACTTCTATACTTCACCTACTACACTAACGAATACACTTCTATACTTCACCTACTACACTAATGAATACACTACTATACTTCACCTACTACACTAATGATACACTTCTATACTTCATCTACTACACTAATGAATACACTTCTATACTTCACCTACTACACTAATGAATACACTACTATACTTCACCTACTACACTAATGATACACTTCTATACTTCATCTACTACACTAATGAATACACTTCTATACTTCACCTACTACACTAATGAATACACTTCTATACTTCACTTACTACACTAATGATACACTTCTATACTTCACCTACTACACTAATGAATACACTTCTATACTTCACCTACTACACTAATGAATACACTTCTATACTTCACCTACTACACTAATGATACAACTTCTATACTTCACCTACTACACTAATAAATACACTTCTATACTTCACCTACTACACTAATGAATACACTTCTATACTTCACTACTACACTAATGAATACACTACTATACTTCACCTACTACACTAATGAATACACTACTATACTTCACTACTACACTAATGAATACACTTCTATACTTCACCTACTACACTAATAAATACACTCCTATACTTCACCTACTACAGTAATGAATACACTACTATACTTCACCTACTACACTAATGAGTACACTTCTATACTTCACCTACTACACTAATGAATACACTTCTATACTTCACCTACTACACTAATGAGTACTTTATACTTTACCTACTACACTAATGATACAATTCTATACTTCACCTGCTACACTAATGAATACACTTCTATACTTCACCTACTACACTAATGATACACTACTATACTTCACCTACTACACTAATGATACACTACTATACTTCACCTACTACACTAATGAATACACTTCTATTCTTCACCTACTACACTAATGATACACTTCTATACTTCACCTACTACACTAATGAATACACTTCTATTCTTCACCTACTACACTAATAATACACTACTATACTTCACCTACTACACTAAAGAATACACTACTATACTTCACCTACTACACTAATGAATACACTTCTATACTTCACCTACTACACTAATAAATACACTACTATACTTCACCTACTACACTAATGAATACACTTCTATACTTCACCTACTACACTAATGAATACACTTCTATACTTCACCTACTAAACTAATGAGTACACTTCTATACTTCACCTACTACACTAATGAATACACTTCTATACTTCACCTACTAAACTAATGAGTACACTTCTATACTTCACCTACTACATTAATGAGTACACTTCTATACTTCACCTACTACACTAATGAATACACTTCTATACTTCACCTACTACACTAATGAATACACTTCTATACTTCACCTACTACACTAATGAATACACTTCTATACTTCACCTACTACAATAATGAGTACACTTCTATACTTCACCTACTACACTAATGAATACACTTCTATACTTCACCTACTAAAATAATGAGTACACTTCTATACTTCACCTACTACACTAATGAATACACTTCTATACTTCACCTACTAAAATAATGAGTACACTTCTATACTTCACCTACTACACTAATGAATACACTTCTATACTTCACCTACTACAATAATGAGTACACTTCTATACTTCACCTACTACACTAATGAATACATTTCTATACTTCACCTACTACACTAATGAGTACACTTCTATACTTCACCTACTACACTAATGAATACACTTCTATACTTCACCTACTACACTAATGAATACACTTCTCTACTTCACCTACTACACTAATGAGTACACTACTATACTTCACCTACTACACTAATGAATACACTTCTATACTTCACCTACTACACTAATGAGTACACTTCTATACTTCACCTACTACACTAATGAATACATTTCTATACTTCACCTACTACACTAATGAATACACTTCTATACTTCACCTACTACACTAATGAGTACACTTCTATACTTCACCTACTACACTAATGAATACACTTCTATACTTCACCTACTACACTAATGAGTACACTTCTATACTTCACCTACTACACTAATGAATACACTTCTATACTTCACCTACTACACTAATAAACACACTTCTATACTTCACCTACTACACTAATGAGTACACTTCTATACTTCACCTACTACACTAATGAGTACACTTCTATACTTCACCTACTACACTAATGAATACACTTCTATACTTCACCTACTACACTAATGAGTACACTTCTATACTTCACCTACTACACTAATGAATACACTTCTATACTTCACCTACTACACTAATGAGTACACTTCTATACTTCACCTACTACACTAATGAATACACTTCTATACTTCACCTACTACACTAATGAGTACACTTCTATACTTCACCTACTACACTAATGAGTACACTTCTATACTTCACCTACTACACTAATGAGTACACTTCTACACTTCACCTACTACACTAATGAATACACTTCTATACTTCACCTACTACACTAATGAGTACACTTCTATACTTCACCTACTACACTAATGAGTACACTTCTATACTTCACCTACTACACTAATGAATACACTTCTATACTTCACCTACTACACTAATGAGTACACTTCTATACTTCACCTACTACACTAATGAGTACACTTCTATACTTCACCTACTACACTAATGAGTACACTTCTATACTTCACCTACTACACTAATGAATACACGTCTATACTTCACCTACTACACTAATGAATACACTTCTATACTTCACCTACTACACTAATGAGTACACTTCTATACTTCACCTACTACACTAATGAGTACACTTCTATACTTCACCTACTACACTAATGAATACACTTCTATACTTCACCTACTACACTAATGAGTACACTTCTATACTTCACCTACTACACTAATGAGTACACTTCTATTACTTCACCTACTACACTAATGAGTACACTTCTATACTTCACCTACTACACTAATGATACACTTCTATACTTCACCTACTACACTAATGAATACACTTCTATACTTCACCTACTACACTAATGAGTACACTTCTATACTTCACCTACTACACTAATGAGTACACTTCTATACTTCACCTACTACACTAATGAATACACTTCTATACTTCACCTACTACACTAATGAATACACTTCTATACTTCACCTACTACACTAATGAGTACTTTATACTTTACCTACTACACTAATGAGTACACTTCTATACTTCACCTACTACACTAATGAATACACTTCTATTCTTCACCTACTACACTAATAATACACTACTATACTTCACCTACTACACTAATGAATACACTTCTATACTTCACCTACTACACTAATGAATACACTTCTATACTTCACCTACTACACTAATGAATACACTTCTATACTTCACCTACTACACTAATGAATACACTTCTATACTTCACCTACTACACTAATGAATACACTACTATACTTCACCTACTACACTAATGAGTACTTTATACTTTACCTACTACACTAATGAGTACACTTCTATACTTCACCTACTACACTAATGAGTACACTACTATACTTCACCTACTACACTAATGAGTACACTTCTATACTTCACCTACTACACTAATGAGTACACTACTATACTTCACCTACTACACTAATGAGTACACTTCTATACTTCACCTACTACACTAATGAGTACACTTCTATACTTCACCTACTACACTAATAATACACTACTATACTTCACCTACTACACTAATAATACACTACTATACTTCACCTACTACACTAATAATACACTTCTATACTTCACCTACTACACTAATAATACACTACTATACTTCACCTACTACACTAATAATACACTACTATACTTCACTACTACACTAATAGTACACTTCTATACTTCACCTACTACACTAATGAGTACACTTCTATACTTCACCTACTACACTAATGAATACACTTCTATACTTCACCTACTACACTAATGATACACTTCTATACTTCACCTACTACACTAATAATACACTTCTATACTTCACCTACTACACTAATGAATACACTACTATACTTCACCTACTACACTAATAATACACTTCTATACTTCACCTACTACACTAATGATACACTTCTATACTTCACCTACTACACTAATGAATACACTACTATACTTCACCTACTACACTAATGAATACACTTCTATACTTCACCTACTACACTAATAGTACACTTCTATACTTCACCTACTACACTAATGAGTACACTTCTATACTTCACCTACTACACTAATGAGTACACTTCTATACTTCACCTACTACACTAATAATACACTACTATACTTCACCTACTACACTAATAATACACTACTATACTTCACCTACTACACTAATGAATACACTACTATACTTCACCTACTACACTAATGAGTACACTTCTATACTTCACCTACTACACTAATGAGTACACTACTATACTTCACCTACTACACTAATGAGTACACTTCTATACTTCACCTACTACACTAATGAGTACACTACTATACTTCACCTACTACACTAATGAGTACACTTCTATACTTCACCTACTACACTAATGAGTACTTTATACTTTACCTACTACTTTTATACTTCACTGTACTGCTTATATCTTTAGTATCTCCGGGTGACGGGGTGCTTTAAAAGGAGAAGCCATGGTCCATATCATGATAACCCAATTGGCCGAATGGACGACTAGAGCTTTGGCGAGCAGCCACTTCCTCCTCGTCCATTCCAGCAATCCAATTCCGGCTCTCTCCAGACATTTTATCATTAATCAATACAAAACTTCATTTTCTGGCACCCTCTCCTTCTCCACCAGACAGCTGAGAGCCACGAATCCTACTTTTCTCCTTTTTTCACTACGAGCTGATTTCCAGATCTCGCCTCCTGCTCCTCTGGAGAGATTCAGAGACGAGATGGGCTGCCATGAAATCGATGTTCCGCTCTGGAGACTTTCTGTGTGTGAATAAACGCTCCTCTCTCTGCAGAGCCTCTCTCCGGCAGGATGAGTGAAAAAGCAGCCACCATGAAGAAGCACAGGCCAAGTTTAAGAGCTCCAAGAGTGATTCTGAGTTTCACACCTAACGCTGAAACACTTCAACCACCAGCACTATAAGAGAGTGCACTTAAAGAGGAAACTCACACTGCAATTAATCAGCACTGCTCCTCCTTTCACTGACTTTCACTACAGCATCAGCAACGTCACGTCCTCTCCAGACAGCATCCGTACTGTCACGCCTCCGAACCAGGAACGTTTACAACACTGACGAAGTTCAAAAGCTTAATTAACACAAACAGGTAAACAGATTAACCCAGCCAGGACAGGAGTGAGTCTGAGTCTGAGTAGTTAGTGTAAAGTAGGAGAGAGTCTGAGTTTGAGTAGTGAGTATGAAGCAGGAGAGAGTCTGAGTCTGAGTAGTGAGTGCAAAGCAGGAGAGAGTCTGAGTTTGAGTAGTGAGTATGAAGCAGGAGAGAGTCTGAGTCTGAGTAGTGAGTATAAAGCAGAAGAGAGTCTGAGTTTGAGTAGTGAGTATGAAGCAGGAGAGAGTCTGAGTTTGAGTAGTGAGTATGAAGCAGGAGAGAGTCTGAGTTTGAGTAGTGAGAATAAAGCAGGAGAGAGTCTGAGTTTGAGTAGTGAGTATGAAGCAGGAGAGAGTCTGAGTTTGAGTAGTGAGTGTAAAGCAGGAGAGAGTCTGAGTTTGAGTAGTGAGTGTAAAGTAGTAGAGAGTCTGAGTTTGAGTAGTGAGTGTAAAGCAGGAGAGAGTCTGAGTTTGAGTAATGAGTGTAAAGCAGGAGAGAGTCTGAGTTTGAGTAGTGAGTATGAAGCAGGAGAGAGTCTAAGTTTGAGTAGTGAGTATAAAGCAGGAGAGAGTCTGAGTTTGGGTAGTGAGTGTAAAGCAGGAGAGAGTCTGAGTTTGAGTAGTGAGTATGAAGCAGGAGAGAGTCTGAGTTTGAGTAGTGAGTATAAAGCAGGAGAGAGTCTGAGTTTGAGTAGTGAGTGTAAAGCAGGAGAGAGTCTGAGTTTGAGTAGTGAGTATGAAGCAGGAGAGAGTCTGAGTTTGAGTAGTGAGTATAAAGCAGGAGAGTCTGAGTTTGAGTAGTGAGTGTAAAGCAGGAGAGAGTCTGAGTTTGAGTAGTGAGTATGAAGTAGGAGAGAGTCTGAGTTTGAGTAGTGAGTGTAAAGCAGGAGAGAGTCTGAGTTTGAGTAGTGAGTGTAAAGTAGGAGAGAGTCTGAGTCTGAGTAGTGAGTATAAAGTAGGAGAGAGTCTGAGTTTGAGTAGTGAGTGTAAAGCAGGAGAGAGTCTAGTTTGAGTAGTGAGTGTAAAGCAGGAGAGAGTCTGAGTTTGAGTAGTGAGTGTAAAGTAGGAGAGAGTCTGAGTTTAAGTAGTGAGTGTAAAGCAGGAGAGAGTCTGAGTCTGAGTAGTGAGTATAAAGCAGGAGAGTCTGAGTTTGAGTAGTGAGTGTAAAGTAGGAGAGAGTCTGAGTTTGAGTAGTGAGTGTAAAGCAGGAGAGAGTCTGAGTCTGAGTAGTGAGTATAAAGCAGGAGAGTCTGAGTTTGAGTAGTGAGTGTAAAGTAGGAGAGAGTCTGAGTTTGAGTAGTGAGTGTAAAGCAGGAGAGAGTCTGAGTCTGAGTAGTGAGTGTAAAGCAGGAGAGAATCTGAGTTTGAGTAGAGTGTAAAGCAGGAGAGAGTCTGAGTTTGAGTAGTGAGTGTAAAGTAGGAGCGAGTCTGAGTTTGAGTAGTGAGTGTAAAGCAGGAGAGAGTCTGAGTCTGAGTAGTGAGTGTAAAGCAGAAGAGAGTCTGAGTTTGAGTAGTGAGTGTAAAGCAGGAGAGAGTCTGAGTTTGAGTAGTGAGTGTAAAGCAGGAGAGAGTCTGAGTTTGAGTAGTGAGTGTAAAGCAGGAGAGAGTCTGAGTTTGAGTAGAGTGTAAAGCAGGAGAGAGTCTGAGTTTGAGTAGTGAGTGTAAAGTAGGAGAGAGTCTGAGTTTGAGTAGAGTATAAAGCAGGAGAGAGTCTGAGTTTGAGTAGTGAGTGTAAAGCAGGAGAGAGTCTGAGTTTGAGTAGTGAGTGTAAAGTAGGAGAGAGTCTGAGTTTGAGTAGAGTATAAAGGAGGAGTGAGTCTGAGTTTGAGTAGTTAGTGTAAAGCAGGAGAGAGTCTGAGTTTGAGTAGAGTGTAAAGCAGGAGAGAGTCTGAGTTTGAGTAGTGAGTGTAAAGTAGGAGAGAGTCTGAGTTTGAGTAGAGTATAAAGCAGGAGAGAGTCTGAGTTTGAGTAGTGAGTGTAAAGCAGGAGAGAGTCTGAGTTTGAGTAGTGAGTGTAAAGCAGGAGAGAGTCTGAGTTTGAGTAGAGTGTAAAGCAGGAGAGAGTCTGAGTTTGAGTAGTGAGTGTAAAGCAGGAGAGAGTCTGAGTTTGAGTAGTGAGTGTAAAGTAGGAGAGAGTCTGAGTTTGAGTAGAGTATAAAGCAGGAGAGAGTCTGAGTTTGAGTAGTGAGTGTAAAGCAGGAGAGAGTCTGAGTTTGAGTAGTGAGTGTAAAGCAGGAGAGAGTCTGAGTTTGAGTAGTGAGTATGAAGCAGGAGAGAGTCTGAGTTTGAGTAGTGAGTATAAAGCAGGAGAGTCTGAGTTTGAGTAGTGAGTGTAAAGCAGGAGAGAGTCTGAGTTTGAGTAGTGAGTATGAAGTAGGAGAGAGTCTGAGTTTGAGTAGTGAGTGTAAAGCAGGAGAGAGTCTGAGTTTAAGTAGTGAGTATAAAGTAGGAGAGAGTCTGAGTTTGAGTAGTGAGTATAAAGCAGGAGAGAGTCTGAGTTTGAGTAGTGAGTGTAAAGCAGGAGAGAGTCTGAGTTTGAGTAGAGTGTAAAGCAGGAGAGAGTCTGAGTTTGAGTAGTGAGTGTAAAGTAGGAGAGAGTCTGAGTTTGAGTAGAGTATAAAGGAGGAGTGAGTCTGAGTTTGAGTAGAGTATAAAGCAGGAGAGAGTCTGAGTTTGAGTAGTGAGTGTAAAGCAGGAGAGAGTCTGAGTTTGAGTAGTGAGTGTAAAGCAGGAGAGAGTCTGAGTTTGAGTAGTGAGTATGAAGCAGGAGAGAGTCTGAGTTTGAGTAGTGAGTATAAAGCAGGAGAGTCTGAGTTTGAGTAGTGAGTGTAAAGCAGGAGAGAGTCTGAGTTTGAGTAGTGAGTATGAAGTAGGAGAGAGTCTGAGTTTGAGTAGTGAGTGTAAAGCAGGAGAGAGTCTAGTTTGAGTAGTGAGTGTAAAGCAGGAGAGAGTCTGAGTTTGAGTAGTGAGTGTAAAGTAGGAGAGAGTCTGAGTTTAAGTAGTGAGTGTAAAGCAGGAGAGAGTCTGAGTAGTGAGTATAAAGCAGGAGAGAGTCTGAGTTTGAGTAGTGAGTGTAAAGCAGGAGAGAGTCTGAGTTTGAGTAGTGAGTGTAAAGTAGGAGAGAGTCTGAGTAGTGAGTGTAAAGCAGGAGAGAGTCTGAGTTTGAGTAGAGTGTAAAGCAGGAGAGAGTCTGAGTTTGAGTAGTGAGTGTAAAGCAGGAGAGAGTCTGAGTTTGAGTAGAGTATAAAGCAGGAGAGAGTCTGAGTTTGAGTAGTGAGTGTAAAGCAGGAGAGAGTCTGAGTTTGAGTAGTGAGTGTAAAGCAGGAGAGAGTCTGAGTTTAAGTAGAGTGTAAAGCAGGAGAGAGTCTGAGTTTGAGTAGTGAGTGTAAAGCAGGAGAGAGTCTGAGTTTGAGTAGTGAGTGTAAAGTAGGAGAGAGTCTGAGTTTGAGTAGAGTATAAAGCAGGAGAGAGTCTGAGTTTGAGTAGTGAGTGTAAAGCAGGAGTCTGAGTTTGAGTAGTGAGTGTAAAGCAGGAGACAGTCTGAGTTTGAGTAGTGAGTGTAAAGCAGGAGAGAGTCTGAGTTTGAGTAGTGAGTGTAAAGTAGGAGAGAGTCTGAGTTTGAGTAGAGTATAAAGCAGGAGAGAGTCTGAGTTTGAGTAGTGAGTGTAAAGCAGGAGTCTGAGTTTGAGTAGTGAGTGTAAAGCGGGAGACAGTCTGAGTTTGAGTAGTGAGTGTAAAGCAGGAGAGAGTCTGAGTTTGAGTAGTGAGTGTAAAGCAGGAGAGAGTCTGAGTTTGAGTAGAGTGTAAAGCAGGAGAGAGTCTGAGTTTGAGTAATGAGTGTAAAGCAGGAGAGAGTCTGAGTTTGAGTAGTGAGTGTAAAGCAGGAGAGAGTCTGAGTCTGAGTAGTGAGTGTAAAGCAGGAGAGTCTGAGTTTGAGTAGTGAGTGTAAAGCAGGAGAGAGTCTGAGTTTGAGTAGTGAGAATAAAGCAGGAGAGAGTCTGAGTTTGAGTAGAGTGTAAAGCAGGAGGGAGTCTGAGTCTGAGTAGTGAGTGTAAAGCAGGAGAGTCTGAGTTTGAGTAGTGAGTGTAAAGCAGGAGAGAGTCTGAGTTTGAGTAGTGAGTGTAAAGCAGGAGAGAGTCTGAGTTTGAGTAGAGTGTAAAGCAGGAGGGAGTCTGAGTCTGAGTAGTGAGTGTAAAGCAGGAGAGAGTCTGAGTTTGAGTAGAGTGTAAAGCAGGAGGGAGTCTGAGTCTGAGTAGTGAGTGTAAAGCAGGAGAGAGTCTGAGTTTGAGTAGAGTGTAAAGCAGGAGAGAGTCTGAGTTTGAGTAGAGTGTAAAGCAGGAGGGAGTCTGTGTAAGTGTGAGCGCTGTGTGGGGCTACATTGTGTTTTTTCTTGTGAAGGCAGCTGTACAGGTGATCAGAGGGGCAGGTGCTCTCTGCCAGGTATATTATACCTATTATAAATACAGCCAGTCACCAGTTCATCCCAGTGAGACTTTCTCTCGATCTCTCCCTCAAAGCCAAACCACCGCACAACTGTGAACACGATCCGTCTCAGTTAGTGAGATCAGGTTCTGCTGGGTTTCAGGTTCACCTGTCGGGCCTCTGAGGCCTCTTCTCCACCGCAGGGTCGAACGGTCCTGAGCACAGAGTAACCGCGCTGGTGGACACACTCCAACACGGAACACTTAAAAACTGGTAGCTATGCTAGAGCTACGGAACCGATAATGGAGACCGTAGCTGTTCACTGATTGGTTCTACGTAGATCAGTGTTGTGTTACCACGCCCTGCCGCGTTATTACAAACCCAGAACTATTTAATAAGCTCAGTTCACTCAGACACACGTCCAACATCCAACAAACACCACAGCTTTAATCTAAACGCTACACAGCGCTCATACAGCTGCTCAGCATTAGCTTAGCTAGCGTGCTGCTAGCTCGGCTCCACAGCTCAGGTTCAGTTCTGACGAACAGAAGTTTTATTGGATGATCTCGAATCTGAGGAGGTGAAGTCGAGGGGCTGATGTGAGGAGGAACAGAAAACTTGCTCAGTGGTGTTTGGAGATCTAGCCTCTTAGCTAAGCTAATGCTCTCCTAGCTAACTCTCCTGGCTCTGTGGTTGTAAATATAGAAGATAAAAATGATAACAGTGAGAGAAACAGAACGCTGAACCCTGTAAACACATACGTTGTGACAACATTGTGACAATGTACTGTTTCAGTGTCCACAACATTCTCACAATGTTGAAATGGAATGTTGTGATAACGTAGTGGCAATGTTGTCAGTACATTATCACAGGCTCCTAGGATCCTTTATACATTCCAGTATATCTGAATGGAACTTTATGGAATTTGGTGAAGTTTCCAGCAGGTAGAAATAATGTAAGTAGATAACGTTGTGACAATGTTTTGTGTTTGCTGGATAGCGTGCTAGGCTAAGCTAGACAAAGGGAGCCAGCCAGTG
>CM038723.1:40842197-40847197 GCA_021613375.1 Megaleporinus macrocephalus
CTTCGTTCTACGTAACGTAAAGTTCTATTTTGTTTAGTCTCGTAGCTTCTGTTCAAAAATAAATAAACAAACTCTGGACATCAAACACGTCTCTGCCCGACCACTGCCTCCGGTGTTCAGAGGAAAACTCTATATGTTTGATTTTATGGAGGACTTGTCCTTTTAAATAATCAGGAGTATTATCTCTCGACCTCTCCGGCACTCGGGAGGTCATCTGGTCTGAAACCAGCCGCTGCTCACCAATCAGGAGAGATCCGGCGCTTATGTAACTCCCTGAACTACTTTAGACTAAAATAGGTACCAGTGTTCCACAGAGCACAGTCCAGGAACAGAGAACCTCTCCACTAGAACCGAGTCAGAGTAACACACAGCTCTGTCTCAACACACACAGTACACATACACACACAGTACACACACACACATTATATACACACACAGTACATACACACACAGTACACATACACACACACAGTACACATACACACAGTACACATACACACACACACATTATATACACACACAGTACATACACACACAGTACACATACACACACACAGTACACATACACACACACAGTACACATACACACAGTACACATATATACACAACACATACACACACACAGTACACATACACACAGTACACATATATACACAACACATACACACACACAGTACACATACACACAGTACACATACACACAGTACACATACACACAGTACACATATATACACAACACATACACACACACAGTACACATACACACAGTACACATATACACAGTACACATATATACACAACACATACACACACAGTACACATACACACAGTACACATACACACAGTACACATATATACACACAACACATACACACACACATACACACAGTACACATACACACAGTACACATATATACACAACACATACACACACAGTACACATACACACAGTACACATACACACAGTACACATATATACACAACACATACACACACAGTACACATACACACAGTACACATACACAGTACACATACACACACACATTATATACACACAGTACATACACACACAGTACACATACACACACACAGTACACATACACACAGTACACATATATACACAACACATACACAAACACAGTACACACACACACACAGTACATACACACACAGTACACATACACACACACAGTACACATACACACAGTACACATATATACACAACACATACACACACAGTACACATACACACAGTACACATACACACACACATTATATACATACACAGTACATACACACACAGTACACATACACACACACAGTACACATACACACAGTACACATATATACACAACACATACACACACTGTACACATACACACAGTACACATACACACAGTACATACACACACACAGTACACATATATACACAACACATACACACACAGTACATACACACACACAGTACATAGACACACAGTACATATACACACACAGTACATACACACACAGTACAAATACACACAGTATATTCACACACAGTACATACACACACAGTACAAATACACACACAGTACATACACACACAGTACATACACACACAGTACATACACACACACACAGCTCTGTCTCAACACACACAGTACACATATATACACAACACACACACACACACACACAGCACATACACACACAGTACATATACACACACAGTACAAATACACACAGTACATACACACACAGTACATACACACACACAGCTCTGTCTCAACACACACAGTACACATATATACACAACACATACACACACAGCACATACACAAACAGTACATATACACACACAGTACATACACACAGTACATACACACACAGTACATACACACACACAACTCTGTCTCAACACACACAGTGCATATATACACAACACATACACACACACAGCACATACACAAACAGTACATATACATAGTAAATACACACACAGTACATACACACACAGTACACATACACACAGTATATACACACACAGTACATACACACACAGTACACATACACACAGTACACATACACACACAGTACATATACACACAGTATATACACACACAGTACACATACACACAGTACACATATATACACAGTACACATACACACAGTACATACACACAGCACATACACACACAGTACATACACACACACAGTACACATATATACACAGTACACATACACACAGTACATACACACAGCACATACACACAGCACATACACACACAGTACATACACACACAGTACATATACACACACACACACAGTACACATACACACGGTACACATATATACACAGTACATACACACAGTACACATATATACACAGTACATACACACACAGTACATACACACACAGTACACATACACACATTATATACACACACAGTACATATACACACAGTACATACACACAGTACACATATATACACAGTACATACACACACAGTACATACACACACACAGTACACATACACACAGTATATACACACACAGTACATATACACACAGTACATACACACAGTACATACACACAGCACATACACACACAGTGCATACACACACACAGTACACATACACACAGTACACATACACACAGTACACATATACACAGTACACATACACACAGTACACATATATACACAGTACACATACACACAGTACACATACACACAGTACACATATATACAGTACACATATATACACAGTACACATACACACACAGTACACATACACACAGTACATATATATATACACAGTACACATACACACAGTACACATATATACACAGTACACATACACACACAGTACACATACACACAGTACACATACACACAGTACACATATATACACAGTACACATACACACAGTACACATATATACACAGTACACATACACACAGTACACATACACACACAGTACACATACACACAGTACACATACACACAGTACACATATATACACAGTACACATACACACAGTACACATACACACAGTACACATACACACAGTACACATATATACACAGTACACATACACACAGTACACATACACACACAGTACACATACACACAGTACACATACACACAGTACACATATATACACAGTACACATACACACAGTACACATATATACACAGTACACATACACACAGTACACATACACACACAGTACACATACACACAGTACACATACACACAGTACACATATATACACAGTACACATACACACAGTACACATACACACAGTACACATACACACAGTACACATATATACACAGTACACATACACACAGTACACATACACACACAGTACACATACACACAGTACACATACACACAGTACACATATATACACAGTACACATACACACAGTACACATATATACACAGTACACATACACACAGTACACATATACACACAGTACATATACAGATACAGTACATACACACAGTACATTACAGTTCGTTAGAGCGAGTGTGAACGCTCCCACTGGATCTCAGGTGTACTAAATCAGTGTGCCGGGACCCCCGACCCCTTAACTGCACTACATAAACACAGACACATATGAAGTTTTTAATATTTTAATAGCCTTAATCTCAAACCTAAATCTTAAACCCAAATTTTAAACCTTAAACTTAAAACTTAATCTTAAACTTTAATCTTAAACTTTAATCTTAAACTTAAATCTTAAACTTAAAACTTAATCTTAAACTTTAATCTTAAACCTAAATTTTAAACCTAAATCTTAAACCTTAAACTTAAAACTTAATCTTAAACCAAAATTTTAAACCTAAATCTTAAACCTTAAATTTAAAACTTAATCCTAAACTTTAATCTTAAACCTAAATTTTAAACCTAAATCTTAAACCTTAATCTTAAATCAGTTCAGATTCTTAATCACCAGCTTCCAGCTTAAATGTTGCAGCAGTTCTGCACCTCATTATAAAAATAAATAATAACAAACAGGAAGCTGGAAAACAGGAAGTGCGCTCAGCTCTAAGTTAAAAGTACTCTGATCTGAAAAGATAAAAGAGGAATTTAGTTTCTAAATTTTATTCTGAAGTTTAAACTGGAGAGTGTGAGAGTGAGAGTGACCTGACGACCGGGGGTCACTAATACTGTATTGATTATAATACATACTCAGAGATACACGCAGCCTTTCTAGAAAACAGAATCAATCAATCAATTAATCAATCAATCAATCACCCTTTATTTTCTGTGGGTAGTACACTGAGGGAGACCCTCGTTTACACGGTACTTCTACAACAAACAGAGACTAAAAATAAATTAATATTAGTTTTAATCTCTCTCTGTTATTAATAAAGGAACTTAAAAATGTAAAAGAAATAATATAAAGAAAATATATACAACATGACAAAATTAAATAAAATAAACTGCAAAAACAAATCAAACTTAAACAAGAGACTAAAAGCAAAAAAAGGATAAAAGTAAAGAATAAATAAATTAAATAGATATAAATATATAATATATAAGTTAAACCAAAAAATTTTATATGGCAAAAACAACAATCATAGATAAATAAATAAGAGCAGAACATAAAAACATAGGCAGCAAAAAAGAAGTAATAACTAAAAGTAGAAAAGGAAATACTACTACTACTACTACTACTACTACTAATAATAATAATAATAATAAAAGAAAAAAATAATAATCATTCTCAATACAATGAGTTCAGTTTTAGCAGTTCAGGTTAAATCTGTTACCAGATCAGTTTTTTAATCACCTTCAGAACATCAACACCATCAACATCAACACCATCAACACCATCAACAACATCAACACCAACACCATCAGCACCATCAACACCATCAACACCAACACCATCATCAACACCATCAACATCATCAACACCAACACCATCAGCACCATCAACACCATCAACAACAACACCATCATCAACACCATCAACATCATCAACACCATCAACACCATCAA
>CM038723.1:40852197-40904697 GCA_021613375.1 Megaleporinus macrocephalus
TGAGTGAGTGAGTGGATGAGAGAGATGGTGAATGAGTGAGAGAGTGAGAGAGAGAGATGGTGAATGAGTGAGTGAGAGAGTGAGAGAGAGAGAGATGGTGAATGAGTGAGTGAGAGAGTGAGAGAGAGAGAGAGATGGTGAATGAGAGAGTGAGAGAGTGAGAGAGAGAGAGAGATGGTGAATGAGTGAGTGAGAGAGAGAGTGAGTGAGAGGGTGAGTGAGTGAGAGAGTGAGTGAGAGGGTGTGTGAGTGAGAGAGATGGTGAATGAGTGAGTGAGAGAGAGTGTGAGAGAGTGAGGGAGAGAGAGATGGTGAATGAGTGAGTGAGAGAGAGATTGAGAGGGTGAGAAGGTGAGAGAGATGGTGAATGAGTGAGTGGATGAGAGAATGAGTGAGTGGATGAGAGAGATGGTGAATGAGTGAGTGAGAGAGAGAGTGAGGGTGAGAGAGAGAGTTAGAGAATGAGTGAGTGAATGAGAGAGTGAGTGAGTGAGAGGGTGAGAGAGAGAGAGAGAGAGAGAGGGTGGGTGAGAGAGAGAGTTAGAGAATGAGTGAGTGGATGAGAGAGTGAGTGAGTGAGAGAGATGGTGAATGAGAGAGTGAGTGAGTGAGAGAGATGGTGAATGAATGAGTGAGTGAGTGGATGAGAGAGATGGTGAATGAGTGAGTGAGAGAGTGAGAGAGAGAGAGATGGTGAATGAGTGAGTGAGAGAGTGAGAGAGAGAGAGATGGTGAATGAATGAGTGAGTGAGTGGATGAGAGAGATGGTGAATTAGTGAGTGAGAGAGTGAGAGAGAGAGAGATGGTGAATGAGTGAGTGAGAGAGTGAGAGAGTGAGAGAAAGAGAGATGGTGAATGAGTGAGTGAGAGAGAGAGAGATGGTGAATGAGTGAGTGAGAGAGTGAGAGAGAGAGAGATGGTGAATGAGTGAGTGAGAGAGTGAGAGAGAGAGAGATGGTGAATGAGTGAGTGAGAGAGTGAGAGAGAGATGGTGAATGAGTGAGTGAGAGAGTGAGAGAGAGAGATGGTGAATGAGTGAGTGAGAGAGTGAGAGAGAGAGATGGTGAATGAGTGAGTGAGAGAGTGAGAGAGAGATGGTGAATGAGTGAGTGAGAGAGTGAGAGAGAGAGAGATGGTGAATGAGTGAGTGAGAGAGTGAGAGAGAGAGAGATGGTGAATGAGTGAGTGAGTGAGTGAGTGAGAGAGCTGGTGAATGAGTGAGTGAGAGAGTGAGAGAGCTGGTGAATGAGTGGGTGAGAGAGTGAGAGAGAGATGGTGAATGAGTGAGTGAGAGAGTGAGAGAGAGAGAGATGGTGATGAGTGAGTGAGAGAGAGAGAGACCTGCTGATGAGTGAGTGAGAGAGAGAGAGATGGTGAATGAGTGAGTGAGAGAGAGTGTGAGAGAGTGAGAGAGAGAGATGGTGAATGAGTGAGTGAGAGTGTGTGAGAGAGAGAGATGGTGAATGAGTGAGTGAGAGAGAGAGAGATGATGAATGAGTGAGTGAGAGAGTGAGAGAGAGAGTGAGAGGGTGAATGTTCAGGTGAGTTTTGAGGTGATGTGTGAGTAAGAGAGATGGTGAATGAGTGAGTGAGAGAGAGATGGTGAATGAGTGAGTGAGAGAGTGAGAGAGATGGTGAATGAGTGAGTGAGAGAGTGAGAGAGAGAGAGTGAGAGGGTGAATGTTCAGGTGAGTTTTGGGGTGATGTGTGAGTAAGAGAGGTGGTGAATGAGTGAGTGAGTGAGTGAGAGAGCTGGTGAATGAGTGAGTGAGAGAGTGAGAGAGAGTGAGAGGGTGAATGTTCAGGTGAGTTTTGAGGTGATGTGTGAGTAAGAGAGATGGTGAATGAGTGAGTGAGAGAGAGATGGTGAATGAGTGAGTGAGAGAGTGAGAGAGAGAGTGAGAGGGTGAATGTTCAGGTGAGTTTTGAGGTGATGTGTGAGTAAGAGAGGTGGTGAATGAGTGAGTGAGTGAGTGAGTGAGAGAGCTGGTGAATGAGTGAGTGAGAGAGTGAGAGAGAGTGAGAGGGTGAATGTTCAGGTGAGTTTTGAGGTGAGGAGTGAGTAAGGTGTGTGAAGTGTGAATGATTAGAACTTTATTGATTAGACTGATGTAAATTAAATAAACAGGATTGTGAGGATCCTATTGGCTGACGCTGGTCCCGGGAGGTGTTCTGTTCATCCTGCTTATTCTTCAGTTTCAGGCTCCTCTACTGCCCCCTTGTGGCTCCACAACAGAACAGCAGATTAAAGAAAACATTGCAGTAGAATAAAGCCTCGGTGAGTGTTCTAACACTCGGTTCTAATACATGGCTCTCACTCACAGTTCTAACTCACACAGTTCTAGATCATAGTTCTAATTTATGGTTCTAACATGGCTCTAACTCACAGTTCTAGATCATAGTTCTAATTTATGGTTCTAACATGGCTCTAACTCAGTTCTAACTCACAGTTCTAGATCATAGTTCTAATTTATGGTTCTAACATGGCTCTAACTCACAGTTCTAGATCATAGTTCTAATTTATGGTTCTAACATGGCTCTAACTCAGTTCTAACTCACAGTTCTAGATCATAGTTCTAATTTATGGTTCTAACACAGTTCTAAGTCACAGTTCTAACACATGGTTCTAACTCACACCGTTCTAACACACAGTTCTCATGGTTCTCGTGCAGTGTAAGAATAAATGATCTTAATCACTGTAATTAATGTAGAACTGCTAATTTAATATCCTCTAACTATCAAGATCAGTAAACCTGTAACATCTTAAACAGAACCACAGAACCACAGGTCACAGAACCACAGGTCACAGAACCACAGAACCACAGAACCACAGATCACAGAACCACAGAACCACAGATCACAGAACCACAGATCACAGAACCACAGGTCACAGAACCACAGATCACAGGTCACAGAATCACAGAACCACAGATCACAGAACCACAGATCACAGAACCACAGAACCACAGATCACAGAACCACAGGTCACAGAACCACAGATCACAGAACCACAGAACCACAGGTCACAGAACCACAGATCACAGAACCACAGGTCACAGAACCACAGATCATATGTCACAGGTCACAGAACCACAGATCACATGTCACAGGTCACAGAACCACAGATCACAGAACCACAGGTCACAGAACCACAGATCACAGAACCACAGGTCATGCTGTAAGCAGAGGTTCCATAAACGCACTAGTGAGTAATTAGTGAAACAGATTAAAGCTACACTGTATATATAGTGTTTTGGGGATTTGGAGACCTCTCTGGTGAGAAGGTGTAATTGCATGCAATGAGCAGCACAGGCTGAAAGAGGATTCAGAGAGATCTTCAGAGTGAAGGTCGTATCTCCTGAGGATGTGAGTGAGTTATCTACCGCTGTCATCAGACCTTCATCAGTTCTGAGATCAGCTGAGACCTAAACATCGAGTCGGACTCTCTTTTTGAGTCAGTGTGAGACTTTGATGTGGTTTTACAGGTGACTCCCAGCAGCGACTCACCATGTTCACCTGTTCACCTTCTCCTTCTTTCAGTTCTATCACTGCACGCTGGTCTGTTATGAAGCCAGAGCTTTTCAGGTCCTCATTTCTGTCTGGATGGTGAGAGGACCTCCTCTGTAGGACCTCCTCTGTAGGACCTCCTCTGTAGGACCTCCTCTGTAGGACCTCCTCTGTAGGACCTCCTCAGTGTTGTTTTGATGCAGCCTGTAGAAATCCTGAGTGGCCATTAGAGGGTGATCATACTCAAGGCTTGTCTGCAGTGGATGTTCTTTGAGTAGTTTCCAGTAGAGGGCGCTGTTTAAAAGCACTACACCGCATCTCCCAGACTGATTTTCTCACATGGACAGTAAAATGAGCGCTCCTCATAACGAGAGTCCAGTACTGTTTCATTACTGAGCACCAATTTTCCAAATTCTAAATTATTACACAGTTAATCTGTAAACAGAGTGGTTCAGAGTGGGTTCTGTGTGGAACTCTCTGTTCTAGATACAGTCAGATCAGTTCAGAGTGGAGGTGAATGGAACCAGACGTCCACCTCTAAAAGCTCCTCACAGAAAGTTCTTACATTAGATGTTATAAATACACTGTCTGATTCTGAGACGCTGTTTATGATAGTTTAGAGAAGATCTCAGTCTTAAACTCCATTCATGGTGGAGGGATACATGCAGGACGCTGTGAGGTTCAAATAGTCCCCAAAGAAAACCTAGTATTTTCAGATCTTCCACATTTTACCATCAACATCCAGATAAACTCAGAAGACACGTGTAGCTTCACTGGTGGGTTTCATAGTAAATACAATGTGTAGATTAGTGTTGTAGACATGGAGACCCCTGGTTACCATCACCACCACTGTAAACACCATCACCACCCCTGTAAACACCATCACCACCACTGTAAACACCACCACCACCACTGTAAACACCATCACCACCCCTGTAAACACCATCACCACCACTGTAAACACCATCACCACCACTGTAAACACCATCACCACCACTGTAAACACCATCACCACCACTGTAAACATCACCATCATCACCAGTAAGGCTAGTGTAGCTGTAATAGAGGTTTAACAGCACTGCAGCGTCTCCTCCTGGGTGGAGATGTTGAGTAATGTTATGGAAATTAGTTGGAATGGAAACATGTGGACGTGTAAACTCAGTAACGACAGCAGCTCCAGTTTTCCTCTTTAAAGGAACAAGGTTCCGAACGCGCCTCAGCTGATTGGCTACGTTCAGCTAGACTTTCCCTTTAAACACAGGGGACGTTCCGTCCACCACACATTCCTGACTGTCATGGTGGACCTCTGTCCGGCCGCGCTGTTCGGTGATACGGGCTGAAGATGTAAACAGAGTAACTGTGGTGGTGAACAGAACCAGACGTGTCTGAGACCTGAAATCAAAATAAACTCCGTTCAGTCTCAGTCGCCGAGTCCGGCACTTCAGGACCTGATGATCTGGAGATCACTGGCAGTTTAAAGCTGTATTATGTGAGAACTAGTATTATTTGCTGTTGGGCTCCCTCTACTGGTATGGAGTGTAAATACAGATCGTGCTTTGAGCTCCTGATGGTCAGCGGTACTTGTGGGTTTGTCAAGAAGGTCCAGAAAGCGTCTCGCCCTCACCTGCACGAGCGTCACGCAGGTATATGTACAGATTACACTCAGAAGTCCGGCTGTGTCTGTGTAATTGAGTGTGTAGCTCCATGTACCTGCGTGACGTGTGTGCCTGAAGGAGAGTCGGAATTCAAATCAACACCAGCATCGGAACCGAGTGGACAAACGAAGACGAGTAACATTCCAGGATTTTATTCCAGGAGCTTCAAACCTTCAGGCCTTATTTGTGGTGAGCTGGAAAAACACTGACCAAACGTTCCAGCCTGAGATTAATGTATTAATTTAAAAATTTTATTTAACACTCTCACACACTCGGTCAGGGCGTCTCCTCTCCGTCTTGTCTCTGTCTCGTCTCCGTCTCTGCCAGTCGGCGTTCCGGACCCGGAGTGGGAATAACAGACACACAGCTCCCCCTGTTATACACCAGAGATGCTAATTTAGCTGCTAATTTAATCATTAATCATTAATAATTACATAAAGTTACTTTACAGTGTTTAGTTTGATGTTTCTGTTGTTTAGAAAAGGAGAAGAAAGTAAACAGATTGAATGAGATATTTAGAGAAGCTGCTCACTGATTACAGATCTTATGATCAATAACATCAAAGAAAACTCAGAGGAGCTGAACAGGAATTCTGTGTCCCAGTCAGAAGGAGTGATATCACATGAGATTCCCTACAGCCTAAAACGCCACACACACACACACACATACACACACACACTCACACTCACACACACACACTCACACACACACTCACACTCACACACACACACTCACACACACACACACATACACACACACTCACACTCACACACACACACTCACACACACACACATATACACACACATACACACACAAATACACACAGATACATACACACACACATACACACAGATACACACACACATACACACACACACACACACTCACACACACACACATACACACACATACACACAGATACACACACACATATACACACATACACACACACACTCACACTCACACACACACATACACACACACACTCACACACACACACACACTCACACACACACACACACACACACACATATACACACACATACACACACAGGTACACACAGATACACACACACACATACACACAGATACACACACACATACACACACACACACTCACACACACACACATACACACAGATACACACACACAGATACACACACTCACACACACACACACACACACACATATACACACACATACACACACAGATACACACACACACACATACACACACACACGGATACACACACAGGCTGGGCTCTGAGACTGAGTCTGACTGTATCAGCCTAGAGGTTCTGAAAGCTGATCATTTCTATACAACCTGTTTAGAGATTCTACCTGCTCTTCTATAACCCCGTACCTGTACCTGTACCCGTACCCGTGCCCGTCCCCGTCCCCGTACCCGTGCCCGTCCCCGTCCCTGTACCCGTACCCGTACCCGTGCCCATCCCCGTACCCGTACCCGTACCCGTGCCCGTCCCCGTCCCTGTACCCGTACCCGTGCCCGTACCCGTACCCGTACCCGTACCCGTACCCGTACCTGTACCCGTACCCGTACCCGTACCTGTACCCGTACCCGTCCCTGTCCCTGTCCCTGTACCTGTACCTGTACCCGTACCTGTACCTGTACCTGTACCTGTACCCGTCCCTGTCCCTGTCCCTGTACCTGTACCTGTACCCGTACCTGTACCTGTACCTGTACCTGGGTTCCTCAGCTCGTCCTCCAGGGTGTGTTAGCTGATCAGATAGGTCTGCGAGTTGATTCTAAATAATCATCGTCCAGAGAAGAACACGTGTCTCTGTTCTGTCACTTCCTGTCTGCGAGGTGTGATCAGCTGTTGTTTACAGCGTGTGGAGTGTCTGACTCTCTGAATCAATTCAGCTTCTACAGACCTACGTTCTAACCCAACACCGTGTCTGCTCTCTCGCTACGGCTGCCGGTTTGGAGATACTAGTATTTGTTTGGACAGTGAGCGTATAGTGATTGGACTCTGATGATAGCTGGATGTTCTCAGGATGTATCCTGCTTAGCCCTCCAAACCCTGGACTCCTTCCATCACCGTCTGTGGTCGCCATGGAGACCTGAACTGCAGCCTCCGCCTCACGCTGTTGTTCCCGAGTGAATTGGAGGGCCTGAGGGAAGTCTGGCAGTTCCCCCCAAAAACCCACCCCCACCCCCCACCCCCACCCCTTTACTTCAAACTGCTGATCAAGCTACAAGAGCGCATTACTGCCCCCCCCCCCCCAACAACCTCTCCCCTAAACACCCCCAACAACACCCCCACTACCCCCAAACAATACAGCACTGGAGTGAGATTACCATCAGAACCCACCTACAATAAATAGATAGATAGATAGATAGATAGATAGATAGATAGATAGATAGATAGATAGATAGATAGATAGATAGATAGATAGATAGATAGATAGATAGATAAACACACAGATAGATAGATAGATAGATAGATAGATAGATAGATAGATAGATAGATAGATAGATAGATAGATAGATAGATAGATATACAGATAGATAGATAGATAGATAGATAGATAGATAGATAGATAGATAGATATACAGATAGATATACAGATATACAGATATATAGATAGATAGATAGACAGATAGATAGATAGATAGATAGATAGATAGATAGATAGATAGATAGATAGATAGATATACCTTAAAACTACAGCAATGTTTCCAGTGTAATTTAAATATAATTAAAAACAGAATAGAATAACATGCAGGTCACTTAAAGCCCATCTGTCTACGTTCTTTCTTTATTTTCCCCATCCTTCTCACATGTTTCTGTTTACTATCTCACTATTACACTATATAACAGTGTTATTACAGGTTTACAGTTCTGAGTACTGAACTCTCACTATTTCACTATATAACAGTGTTATTACAGGTTTACAGTTCTGAGTACTGAACTCTCACTAGTACACTATATAACAGCGTTATTACAGGTTTACAGTTCTGAGTACTAAACTCTCACTCTTACACTATATAACAGCGTTATTACAGGTTTATAGTTCTGAGTACTGAACTCTCACTATTACACTATATAACAGTGTTATTACAGGTTTACAGTTCTGAGTACTAAACTCTCACTCTTACACTATAAAACAGCGTTATTACAGGTTTACAGTTCTGAGTACTGAACTCTCACTATTACACTATATAACAGTGTTATTACAGGTTTACAGTTCGGAGTACTGAACTCTCACTATTACACTATATAACAGTGTTATTACAGGTTTACAGTTCTGAGTACTGAACTCTCTCTGTTACACTATATAACAGTGTTATTACAGGTTTACAGTTCTGAGTACTGAACTCTCACTAGTACACTATATAACAGTGTTATTACAGTTTACAGTTCTGAGTACTGAACTCTCACTATTACACTATATAACAGTGTTATTACAGTTTACAGTCTGCGGCTCCTTTAAGTGTTTATTAAGAGGTACTGTTGTGTTTGTATATGGCAGTAGCCGGACCGGGACGACCCTTACAGCTCCCACCTCGGGACAAGTTGTGACCAGGTTGCCACGGCAACAGGGTGTGCTGGCAGTGGGTTCAGAATCATGAGAAGAGAACAAAACAAAAGATCTTTGAAAACAGCAGATCAACAAACAGCCGACCCCACGTCACACTCATCCACACTTATTACACCAGGAGTCAAAATCTGGACACACCCACCTGAGTATATATGTTTATAGTTATAAAGGTGTTTAGATCTGAACATTTGAGTGTATTTAAATGTAAAAATGAGAATGTATATTTTTATAAGAGCTATAAAACCACCAAACCTGTTTACCAGAACAAGATCTCAGCATCTACACTATCTTCTTCAGTCCTGTTAGAGAAGCAGCTCATGTGGCTCCTCATGAAGCTGCTGGTCAGAATGTTCAAAGTATGTAAACCTGCATCAGAGCAAATGAGCTCATTTCTAAAAGACCCTCTAAACATTCTTTAAACACAACCAGATGTTTAATTCTGCTCCAGGAATAATTCCATACCGACTATTCTATAGTTCTGATCTCCTCACACTTATTCACTAATATTAGTACTAATAATATAGTACACAGAAGAAGAACCTTATTCACTAATATTAGTACTATTAATATAGTACACATACGAACCTTATTCACTAATATTAGTACTATTAATATAGTACACAGAAGAAGAACCTTATTCACTAATATTAGTACTATTAATATAGTACACATAAGAACAACCATATTCACTAATATTAGTACTATTAATATAGTACACATAAGAACAACCTTATTCACTAATATTATTACTATTAATATAGTACACATACGAACCTTATTCACTAATATTAGTACTATTAATATAGTACACATAAGAACAACCATATTCACTAATATTAGTACTATTAATATAGTACACATAAGAACAACCTTATTCACTAATATTATTACTATTAATATAGTACACATACGAACCTTATTCACTAATATTAGTACTATTAATATAGTACACATGAGAAGAACCTTATTCACTAATATTAGTACTATTAATATAGTACACATAAGAAGAACCTTATTCACTAATATTAGTACTATTAATATAGTACACATAAGAAGAACCTTATTCATTAATATTATTACTATTAATATAGTACACATAAAAGAACCTTATTCACTAATATTATTACTATTAATATAGTACACATACAAACCTTATTCACTAATATTATTACTATTAATATAGTACACATAAGAACCTTATTCACTAATATTATTACTATTAATATAGTACACATAAGAACCTTATTCACTAATATTATTACTATTAATATAGTACACATGAGAACAACCTTATTCACTAATATTAGTACTATTAATATAGTACACATGAGAACAACCTTATTCACTAATATTATTACTATTAATATAGTACACAGAAGAACAACCTTATTCACTAATATTAGTACTATTAATATAGTACACATAAGAACAACCTTATTCACTAATATTAGTACTATTAATATAGTACACATAAGAACAACCTTATTCACTAATATTAGTACTATTAATATAGTAGACAAGAGAAGAACCTTATTCACTAATATTAGTACTATTAATATAGTACACATGAGAAGAACCTTATTCACTAATATTAGTACTATTAATATAGTACACAGAACAACAACCTTATTCACTAATATTAGTACTATTAATATAGTACACATGAGAAGAACCTTATTCACAAATATTAGTACTATTAATATAGTACACATGAGAAGAACCTTATTCACTATTATTAGTACTATTAATATAGTACACATAAGAAGAACCTTATTCACTAATATTATTACTATACTTGTTTTATAAGTGTGTAAAGAGAACATGTACGTCGCGGGTCTGAACAGAGCGGATTAGATTAGATTAGATTAGATTAGATTGGATTAGATTGGATTAGATGAACTGTGAATCAGGCTGGCAGATGATGTTCAGCTGATGTGGATGGTGTGATGAGGATGATGGTGTGAAGGTGATACGCTGAGCTCTCTGGTCTCTGGTCTGGTGAACAGTAGCTCTGGCTTGTGGTGGGAAAGTGAGCCGGATTAGCAGATTAACGCTGTTCAGTGAATCCAACACTGTTTCTCTGTTTTGTTGAGATCATGAATATTTAGATGAGCTCTGCTCTGATTGGCTGGTTTACCGCAGCAATGAAGAAGCAACACAGACCAAATAAAATGAGCCTCAGTGTAAATAAGCTCCGCCCACATACTATTTAGTTAGCTATGCTAGTTACTGGGAGCTTCTGAATCTCTGTGTGACTGAATCTCTGTGTGAGTGATTCTCTGTGTTAGTCTCTGTGTGAGTGATTCTCTGTGTGAGTGATTCTCTGTGTGAGTGATTCTCTGTGTTAGTGATTCTCTGTGTGAGTCTCTGTGTAAGTGATTCTCTGTGTAAGTGATTCTCTGTGTGAGTGATTCTCTGTGTTAGTCTCTGTGTGAGTGATTCTCTGTGTGAGTGATTCTCTGTGTTAGTGATTTTCTGTGTAAGTGATTCTCTGTGTGAGTGATTCTCTGTGTAAGTGTTTCTCTGTGTGAGTGATTCTCTGTGTAAGTGATTCTCTGTGTGAGTGATTCTCTGTGTGAGTGATTCTCTGTGTTAGTCTCTGTGTGAGTGATTCTCTGTGTAAGTGATTCTCTGTGTGAGTGATTCTCTGTGTAAGTGATTCTCTGTGTGAGTGAGTCTCTGTGTAAATGATTCTCTGTGTAAATGATTCTCTGTTTAAGTGATTCTCTGTGTAAGTGATTCTCTGTGTAAGTGAGTCTCTGTGTTAGTGAGTCTCTGTGTAAATGATTCTTTGTGTAAGTGATTCTCTGTGTGAGTGATTCTCTGTGTAAGTTAGTCTCTGTGTGTGTTATTCTCTGTGTAAGTGATTCTCTGTGTTAGTGATTCTCTGTGTAAATGTTTCTCTGTGTTAGTGATTCTCTGTGTAAGTGAGTCTCTGTGTGAGTGAGTCTCTGTGTAAGTGATTCTCTGTGTAAGTTATTCTCTGTGTGAGTGATTCTCTGTGTAAGTTAGTCTCTGTGTGTGTTATTCTCTGTGTAAGTGATTCTCTGTGTTAGTGATTCTCTGTGTAAGTGTTTCTCTGTGTGAGTGATTCTCTGTGTAAGTGAGTCTCTGTGTAAGTGAGTCTCTGTGTAAGTGATTCTCTGTGTTAGTGAGTCCCTGTGTTATTGATTCTCTGTGTTAGTGAGTATCTGTGTTATTGATTCTCTATGCGAGTGATTCTCTGTGTTATTGATTATCTGTGCTATTGATTCTCTGTGTTAGTGAGTCTATGTTATTGATTCTCTGTGTTAGTGAGTCTCTGTGTTAGTGAGTCTCTGTGTGAGTGATTCACTGTGTGAGTAATTCACACATGAGAAGAACCTTATTCACTATTATTAGTACTATTAATATAGTACACATAAGAAGAACCTTATTCACTAATATTATTACTATACTTGTTTTATAAGTGTGTAAAGAGAACATGTACGTCGCGGGTCTGAACAGAGCGGATTAGATTAGATTAGATTAGATTAGATTGGATTAGATTGGATTAGATGAACTGTGAATCAGGCTGGCAGATGATGTTCAGCTGATGTGGATGGTGTGGTGAGGATGATGGTGTGAAGGTGATACGCTGAGCTCTCTGGTCTCTGGTCTGGTGAACAGTAGCTCTGGCTTGTGGTGGGAAAGTGAGCCGGATTAGCAGATTAACGCTGTTCAGTGAATCCAACACTGTTTCTCTGTTTTGTTGAGATCATGAATATTTAGATGAGCTCTGCTCTGATTGGCTGGTTTACCGCAGCAATGAACACGCAGAAGCAACACAGACCAAATAAAATGAGCCTCAGTGTAAATAAGCTCCGCCCACATACTATTTAGTTAGCTATGCTAGTTACTGGGAGCTTCTGAATCTCTGTGTGACTGAATCTCTGTGTGAGTGATTCTCTGTGTTAGTCTCTGTGTGAGTGATTCTCTGTGTGAGTGATTCTCTGTGTGAGTGATTCTCTGTGTTAGTGATTCTCTGTGTGAGTCTCTGTGTAAGTGGTTCTCTGTGTAAGTGATTCTCTGTGTGAGTGATTCTCTGTGTTAGTCTCTGTGTGAGTGATTCTCTGTGTGAGTGATTCTCTGTGTTAGTGATTTTCTGTGTAAGTGATTCTCTGTGTAAATGATTCTCTGTGTAAGTGATTCTCTGTGTGAGTGATTCTCTGTGTGAGTGATTCTCTGTGTTAGTCTCTGTGTGAGTGATTCTCTGTGTAAGTGTTTCTCTGTGTGAGTGATTCTCTGTGTAAGTGATTCTCTGTGTGAGTGATTCTCTGTGTGAGTGATTCTCTGTGTTAGTCTCTGTGTGAGTGATTCTCTGTGTAAATGATTCTCTGTGTGAGTGATTCTCTGTGTAAGTGATTCTCTGTGTGAGTGAGTCTCTGTGTAAATGATTCTCTGTGTAAATGATTCTCTGTTTAAGTGATTCTCTGTGTAAGTGATTCTCTGTGTAAGTGAGTCTCTGTGTTAGTGAGTCTCTGTGTAAATGATTCTCTGTGTAAGTGATTCTCTGTGTGAGTGATTCTCTGTGTAAGTTAGTCTCTGTGTGTGTTATTCTCTGTGTAAGTGATTCTCTGTGTTAGTGATTCTCTGTGTAAGTGTTTCTCTGTGTTAGTGATTCTCTGTGTAAGTGAGTCTCTGTGTGAGTGAGTCTCTGTGTAAGTGATTCTCTGTGTAAGTTATTCTCTGTGTGAGTGATTCTCTGTGTAAGTTAGTCTCTGTGTGTGTTATTCTCTGTGTAAGTGATTCTCTGTGTAAGTGTTTCTCTGTGTGAGTGATTCTCTGTGTAAGTGAGTCTCTGTGTAAGTGAGTCTCTGTGTAAGTGATTCTCTGTGTTAGTGAGTCCCGGTGTTATTGATTCTCTGTGTTAGTGAGTATCTGTGTTATTGATTCTCTATGCGAGTGATTCTCTGTGTTATTGATTATCTGTGTTATTGATTCTCTGTGTTAGTGAGTCTATGTTATTGATTCTCTGTGTTAGTGAGTCTCTGTGTTAGTGAGTCTCTGTGTGAGTGATTCTCTGTGTGAGTAATTCTCTGTGTTATTGATTCTGTGTGAGTAATTCTCTGTGTTATTGATTCTGTGTTATTGATTCTCTGTGTTAGTGATTCTCTTTGTTGCTGAGTCTCTGTCTGAATGATTATCTGTGTTAGTGAATCTCTGTGTGAATGATTCACTGTGTTAGTGAGTCTGTGTGTGAATGATTCTCTGTGTTAGTGAGTCTCTGTGTAAGTGATTCTGTGTGTTATTGATTCTCTGTGTGAGTGATTCTCTATGTTAGTGAGTGTCTGTGTTAGTGAGTCTCTGTATGAGTGATTCTCTGTTAGTGAGTCTCTGTTTTAGTGATTCTCTCTGTAAGTGAGTCTCTGTGTGAGTGAGTCTCTGTGTAAATGATTCTCTGTGTAAGTGATTCTCTGTGTGAGTGATTCTCTGTGTAAGTGATTCTCTGTGTGAGTGATTCTCTGTGTGAGTGATTCTCTGTGTTAGTCTCTGTGTGAGTGATTCTCTGTGTAAGTGATTCTCTGTGTGAGTGATTCTCTGTGTAAGTGATTCTCTGTGTGAGTGAGTCTCTGTGTAAATGATTCTCTGTGTAAGTGATTCTCTGTGTGAGTGATTCTCTGTGTAAGTTAGTCTCTGTGTGTGTTATTCTCTGTGTAAGTGATTCTCTGTGTTAGTGATTCTCTGTGTAAGTGTTTCTCTGTGTTAGTGATTCTCTGTGTAAGTGTTTCTCTGTGTGAGTGATTCTCTGTGTAAGTGAGTCTCTGTGTTAGTGAGTCCCTGTGTTATTGATTCTCTGTGTTAGTGAGTATCTGTGTTATTGATTCTCTGTGCGAGTGATTCTCTGTGTTATTGATTATCTGTGTTATTGATTCTCTGTGTTAGTGAGTCTATGTTATTGATTCTCTGTGTTAGTGAGTCTCTGTGTGAGTGATTCTCTGTGTGAGTAATTCTCTGTGTTATTGATTCTGTGTGAGTAATTCTCTGTGTTATTGATTCTGTCTTATTGATTCTCTGTGTTAGTGATTCTCTTTGTTGGTGTGTGTCTGTGTTAGTGAGTCTCTGTATGAGTGATTCTCTATATTAGTGAGTCTCTGTTTTAGTGATTCTCTATGTAAGTCTCTGTGTGAGTGATTCTCTGTGTTAGTGAGTCTCTGTGTGAGTGATTCTCTATGTAAGTCTCTGTGTGAGTTATTCTCTGTGTTAGTGATTCTCTGTGTAAGTGAGTCTCTGTGTGAGTGATTCTCTGTGTAAGTGAGTCTCTATGTGAGTGACTCTCTGTGTAAGTGATTCTCTGTGTAAGTGAATCTCTGCATGAGTGATTATCTGTGTTATTGATTCTCTGTGTGAGTGATTCTCTATGTTAGTGAGTCTCTGTGTGAGTGATTCTCTGTGTTAGTGAGTCTCTGTGTGAGTGATTCTCTGTGTCAAGGAGTCTCAGTATGAGTGATTCTGCATGTTATTGATTCTCTGTGTGAGTGAGTCTCAGTATGATTGATTCTGCATGTTATTGATTCTCTGTGTGAGTGAGTCTCTGTGTGAGTGATTCTCTGTGTTAGTGATTTTCTGTGTTAGTGATTCTCTGTGTTAGTGAGTCTCTCTGTTATTGATTCTCTGTGTCAGTGAGTCCCTGTGCTATTGATTCTCTGTGTTTGTGATTCTCTGTGTTATTGTTTCTGTGTGTTAGTGATTCTCTGTGTTATTGATTCTCTGTGTAATTGATTCTCTGTGTTAGTGAGTGTCTGTTATTGATTCTCTGTGTTAGTGAGTCTCAGTGTTAGTGAGTCTCTGTGTAAGTGATTCTCTGTGTGAGTAATTTTCTGTGTTATTGATTCTGTGTTATTGTGAATGATTATCTGTGTTAGTTAGTCTCTGTGTGAATGATTATTTGTGTAAGTGATTCTCTGTGTAAGTGATTCTCTGTGTAAGTGATTCTCTGTGTGAGTGATTCTCTGTGTAAGTTAGTCTCTGTGTGTGTTATTCTCTGTGTAAGTGATTCTCTGTGTTAGTGATTCTCTGTGTAAGTGTTTCTCTGTGTGAGTGATTCTCTGTGTAAGTGAGTCTCTGTGTTAGTGAGTCCCTGTGTTATTGATTCTCTGTGTTAGTGAGTATCTGTGTTATTGATTCTCTGTGCGAGTGATTCTCTGTGTTATTGATTATCTGTGTTATTGATTCTCTGTGTTAGTGAGTCTATGTTATTGATTCTCTATGTTAGTGAGTCTCTGTGTGAGTGATTCTCTGTGTTAGTGAGTCTCTGTGTGAGTGATTCTCTGTGTCAAGGAGTCTCAGTATGAGTGATTCTGCATGTTATTGATTCTCTGTGTGAGTGAGTCTCTGTGTGAGTGATTCTCTGTGTTAGTGATTTTCTGTGTTAGTGATTTTCTGTGTTAGTGATTCTCTGTGTTAGTGAGTCTCTCTGTTATTGATTCTCTGTGTCAGTGAGTCCCTGTGCTATTGATTCTCTGTGTTTGTGATTCTCTGTGTTATTGTTTCTGTGTGTTAGTGATTCTCTGTGTTATTGATTCTCTGTGTAATTGATTCTCTGTGTTAGTGAGTGTCTGTTATTGATTCTCTGTGTTAGTGAGTCTCAGTGTTAGTGAGTCTCTGTGTAAGTGATTCTCTGTGTGAGTAATTTTCTGTGTTATTGATTCTGTGTTATTGTGAATGATTATCTGTGTTAGTTAGTCCCTGTGTGAATGATTATTTGTGTAAGTGATTCTCTGTGTAAGTGATTCTCTGTGTGAGTGATTCTCTGTGTTAGTTCGTCTCTGTGTGTGTTATTCTCTGTGTAAGTGATTTTCTGTGTTAGTGATTCTCTGTGTAAGTGTTTCTCTGTGTGAGTGATTCTCTGTGTAAGTGAGTCTCTGTGTGAATGAGTCTCTGTGTAAGTGATTCTCTATGTTAGTGATTCTCTGTGTGAGTGATTCTCTGTGTAAGTTAGTCTCTGTGTGTGTTATTCTCTGTGTAAGTGATTCTCTGTGTTAGTGAGTCTCTGTGTGAGTGATTCTCTATGTTCGTGAGTGTCTGTGTTAGTGAGTCTCTGTGTGAGTGATTCTCTATGTTAGTGAGTGTCTGTGTTAGTGAGTCTCTGTGTTAATGAGTCTCTGTGTTAGTGATTCTCTATGTTAGTGAGTCTCTGTGTGAGTGATTCTCTGTGTTAGTGAGTCTCTGTGTGAGTGAGTCTCTGTGTTAGTGAGTCTCTGTGTGAGTGATTCTCTGTGTTGGTGAATCTCTGTGTTAATGAGCCTCTGTGTGAGTGATTCTCTGTGTTATTGAGTCTCTGTGTGAGTGATTATCTGTGTTATTGAGTCTCTGTATTATTGATTCTCTGTGTTAGTGAGTCTCCGTGTTAGTGAGTTTCTGTGTTAGTGAGTCTCTGTGTGAATTACTATCTGTGTTAGTGAGTCTCTGTGTGAATGATTCTCTGTGTTAGTGATTCTCTGTGTTAGTGAGTCTCTCTGTTATTGATTCTCTGTGTCAGTGAGTCCCTGTGCTATTGATTCTCTGTGTTAGTGATTCTCTGTGTTAGTGAGTGTCTGTGTGAGTGATTCTCTGTGTGAGTAATTTTCTGTGTTATTGATTCTGTGTTATTGTGAATGATTATCTGTGTTAGTGAGTCTGTGTGTGAGTGATTCTCTGTATTAGTGATTTTCTGTGTTATTGATTCTCTGTGTGAGTGACCCTCTGTGTAAGTGATTCTCTATGTTAGTGAGTCTCTGTGTGAGTGATTCTCTGTGAATAATTCTCTGTGTTAGTGATTCTCTGTGTTAGTGAGTCTTTGTGTGAGTGATTCTCTGTGTTAGTGTGTCTCTGTGTTATTGATTCTCTGTGTTAGTGAGTCTCTGAGTTATTGATTCTCTGTGTTAGTGAGTCTCTGTGTTATTGATTCTCTGTGTTAGTGATTATCTGTGTTAGTGATTCTCTGTGTTATTGATTCACTGTGTTAGTCATTCTCTGTTAGTGAGTCTCTGTTAGTGATTCTCTGTGTTATTTATTCTCTGTATTATTGATTCTGTGTGTTATTGATTCTTTGTGTTATTGATTCTCTGTGTTAGTGATTCTCAGAGTTAGTGAGTCTCTGTGTTATTGATCCTCTGTGTTAGTGAGTCTCTGTGTTGTTGATTCTCTGTGTTATTGATTATGTGTTATTGATTCTCTGTGTTATTGATTCTCTGTGTTAGTGAGTCTCTGTGTTAGTGAGTCTCTGTGTTAGTGAGTCTCTGTGTGAATTACTATCTGTGTTAGTGAGTCTCTGTGTGAATGATTCTCTGTGTTAGTGAGTCTGTGTGTGAGTGATTCTCTGTGTTAGTGAGTCTCTGTGTGATTGATTCTCTGTGTTAGTGATTCTGCGTGTTATTGATTCTCTGTGTGAGTGAATTTCTGTTTTAGTGAGTCTCTGTAGTAACGATTCTCTGAGTGAGTGATTCTCTATGTTCGTGAGTGTCTGTGTTAGTGAGTCTCTGTGTGAGTGATTCTCTATGTTAGTGAGTGTCTGTGTGAGTGATTCTCTGTGTTAGTGAGTCTCTGTGTGAATGATTCTCTGTGTTAGTGATTCTGCGTGTTATTGATTCTCTGTGTGAGTGAATTTCTGTTTTAGTGAGTCTCTGTATTAGTGATTCTCTGTGTGAGTGATTCTCTATGTTAGTGAGTGTCTGTGTTAGTGAGTCTCTGTGTGAGTGATTCTCTATGTTAGTGAGTGTCTGTGTTAGTGAGTCTCTGTGTTAGTGAGCCTCTGTGTTAATGAGTCTCTGTGTTATTGATTCTCTGTGTTAGTGATTCTCTGTGTTAGTTATTCTCTATGTTAGTGAGTCTCTGTGTGAGTGATTCTCTGTGTTAGTGAGTCTCTGTGTGAGTGATTCTCTGTGTTAGTGAGTCTCTGTGTGAGTGATTCTCTGTGTTAGTGAGTCTCTGTGATATTGATTCTCTGTGTTAGTGAATCTCTGTGTTAATGAGCCTCTGTGTTAGAGACTCAAACTTTCTGGAACCGTTACAGTGTTGACGTCAGAGCTTCTGTTTCCTCTGGAGTTGATCTGCTACACGCTAAGCGCAGTCTCAGCTCCTTCCAGTCGGAGTGAGGAGGCGTCTGCTGAGCTTGAGTGGGACATTAATTAGACTGTCAGGGTCTCGTCAGCAGTGAGAGACGGAGTATCAGCTCCTTCACCTCCTCGACATCAGCACTCACTCCTTTCCCTCAGTCCTCCATAGACTGAATGATAACAAACACTTAACACATTACAGACCAAACCAGTCGCACCAGAACGAGGATTAGTTATTATATTATATATTATTATTATTAGTTACTCCGTCATTACTGAAGAATTCAAACTATATAAATATAATTATAGAATTTACCAGCAGAAAGCATGCAGTGTTTATTAACAACCCACTGCTTACCATACAGTTCATTTATATATCATATATAACATACTTTAACTCTTCACAATCCTAATATATTCTGTGGACCAATAGAAATGCTTACATTAACTAACACTGGAAGTAAATTCATTATCTCCTGTAAAGAAGATACTATGTATATATTAGGGGTGTAAGAAAATATCAATATATTGAATATTGGGATATTATGTTTAGTGGTACTGTATAGATTCTAAAATCACAGTGTCGATACACAGATTTCTGGCAGACAGTGAATCAGTGTGTGTTGTGTTTAAACCTCTGACCACTAGATGGCAGTGTTGTAATCCATTTTCAGCTCCACTCCAACATTAACAAGCAGCACAAGGGCGCAATGCTATTGTAAACATTGATAAACCTGTTCATACAGTGGTGTGTTTTAAAAGTAGGATTTGAAAAATCACAGTATATCACTTTACTTGTGGCATCGCAAAATATACCATGATATATTGAATCGTCACCGCCGTATAGGATATGTATTGTATCGCCAGGTTCTTACCAACACACAGCCCTGGTGTATATACATGCCAGTTTATGTTACTGTAAACATACAGGATAATTTTTACAGTGTCTGAAATTAAGGAACTATTTTTAAACCCCAAATATTGTAAAGGGTTTAAAATCAATCTAGAATTCTTAGTTTTAAAGAATATGGTGGGATATGAAGGTACAGTGTACCTTAAAAAACATAGTATAAATATAACAAATACAAAAACAATACAAACAGATCAGATTTACTTTTTTATTTATATACATCAAAGAATGTATAGAATAAGAAAGAAAACTTAGCAGTGAGGACCAGCTCAGTGTTTGTGAGGCAGAAGAAGAAAAACAGTTAACGAGCAGGATCTCCAGGAGAGTCCACAGAGCACTGGACAGCAGGAGCTCGGTACTGGGTAAACTGGTCCAGAATACAGGAAATAGGGGCAGCAGCATCAGACCACACAGGACGGGCAGTTGTTCAGTCTATAGTGCTCGTCTTGAATCCCAGCGTCTGACTGCTGTGTGTTGAATTGTGAGTGATTGTGAAATCCGATCTGAGCGTTCAGAATTAGACACGCCTGTACAAATCCTCTAAATCTGGTGTAAATCTGATTCACAGAACAAAAAATGATTTGATGTGTATTTTTGCTGCTGAGACCATAAAAATCAACCTGGATTCGGGCTGGGAGTCTGATTCGGGCTGGGAGTCTGATAAAGCCGTGAAGAGTCTGAGTTGACTTTGAAACATTGTGAGTGATGTAGAACAACAAGTTCGAGATCGGGGTGAGTGTAGGGTGTGTGTGCCGGGGGGGTGGGGGGTGGCGGGGGGTAGTTGGGGGGTGGGGGGAGGGGGGGGGTGAATTCTCAGCACTGAAAGCCTCTTAATGGAAATCTTACTCAGTGTTAAATGTATTGATCCAGCATTGACGCTCACACGCCTGCAGCCAGGCCCGCACAGCTGCCTCTCCGTCCAGCTGCATGAAGCCCTGGACACGTCATGGTCACCGCTTCCATCACTGATCTGATCTGATCTATTAATTTATTTATTTATTGAGTTTATTTTTAACGTTATTTAATGATCAATGATCAACATAGCACCATACATCAAAGATTTTTAATATGTTTTAATAGGTTTTCTGGTGGAGCTCCCCTCGCTGGGTCAGGTAAGGTAGCAGCCGGACAGTCATGGTCAGATACACAGTCGGCCCGTATGGATTAGCTGACCTTCCCACAGTGCACCACTTACAGTGTTTGGGCTGGACGCTTCGCTGAAATGCCTTATTGACCATTTCAGTCAAACCAGCAGTACAGAGAGAGGTTCAGGCCCCGCCCCCTCGCTAAACGGGACGAGAACAACGAGTTAACTGACCTCAGATAGCTCTGACCAGACAGCTGTCCACGTGAGAGACACACCTGGTGCTTGTAATGGTCAGCATGCTTCTGGACTGGACCTGTGAGCAGAGTCTCTGGAGTAAACTGTATGGTCTGTACACTGACCACTACCCACAATCCCCCAGTGACCCCCCGGCGTGGTCCTCAACCAGTTAAAGGAAACTCCGGCTGGTAACACTTGTAAGAGTTAATATGATGTAATGACTCTAAATTATTAGGACACGTTCTAAAAATCACTAAAAGTATCAGATTTATTAGATTTTGTGTTAAAAATCACTAAAAGTATCAGATTTATTAGATTTTGTGTTAAAAATCACTAAAAGTATCAGATTTATTAGATTTTGTGTTAAAAATCACTAAAAGTATCAGATTTATTAGATTTTGACGTCACGCTCGAGCACAGCTAGCTGCTAAACATGCTACTGTTCAGTCTTTACAGTTTAAACTAGAACTCAACATTTCTGACATCAGTGGTGACATCACACACCACGTTAGTGCAAATGGTGAACAGAGAGGGTGGAGGAGAGAGTGACACAGTGCTGGAGTTGTTGTGAAGCTGTGTGTTGGTGTTGACGGAGAAGGAGAGTGTCTGTTAAAGGAGCTCCGCTTTCTAGCAGGAAACATTCACACTCAGTAAACAGCTAGATACACTGAACGGGAGTGTCTCTGAGCTTCACACTCCTTTATTAGTGAAGTAGTATGTTCACTACTAAGACTGGACTTTCACCTTCAGGATCCACAAACGAGGAGAAGCAGCTGACGCTAACGCTAAACGTTCTCAGGAGAGAGTCCAGCGCATGTTCACGTTCACGGTTCTTCTCGCGGTTCTCCATAATCTGGAGCTTCTGGACTTCCTGTGTGGGGAAACTGTGGCACTGCATTGTGTTTTAGTCTGAGCTTAAAACCAACAGCCTCCGTCAAGTCTCTCACCAGTGGTGGTCTACTGAACCACTCACACTCATCCAGACTGAAGTGAGGAGAGCAGAGCGGGGGTCTTTGGGTAGCTGTGTTGGTCCACACGCTGCTTCACTAACTATTCTCCTTGTTTATGTTTGTGAAGCTGTTTAGACTAATATCAGTCTTTCACTGTCTTTCACTGAAACATCAACCACAACACAATGTACATGGTTTTCTTTAAGCTAGATTAGTAACTAACACTCACTCCTTCACACCACAGTCCAGTTCAGACCTGAAACCATCTGACCTCATCTACCCAGCAGACATTGCACATCAGTAATAATAGCTTTGTCTATATGTTACATATTTAGAATAAAGGAGTTAATTTATAAATAAATCTGATACTTTTAGTGATTTTTATAACGTGTCCTAATAATTTAGACTCATTACATCATATTAAGACTTACAAGTGTTAGCAGCCAGGGTTCCTTTAATAAAGTCTAAAGAGGTTACCATAACAACACAACACCCCAGCCAAACCTAAGCCCTGTACACAGAGAGTGGAGTGTGACTGGCTGGAGGAAGCTCACTGACACTGTGAGTCTGTATTTCTGTGTACACACCAGCAGAATGAAACTCTTTGATCTTTAACGACTTTGAAAGAGAACAGATATAAACTCTCTCGCTCACATGCTCCACCCTCACACAGCAAGCACTACATATACACTGATTCACCAGGAAAACAAACAAACAACACTAAACAACTTCAAACAACGAGGACTTAAGAGTTAGATCAATAAGGTCCAACCAGCAGTGCACACAGTCACCTGTTGAACAAACAACCATACATACAAACAAACAAACAAACACACATACATACAAACAAGCTCAAATAATGTCCTATGCCAAAGTCATCACAACAGATCAATAAGGTCCAACCAACAGTGTGGAATGAAATTTTGTAACAATGTAAAAACTTCAAACAAACAACTACACAAACAAACAAACAAACAAGCAAACAAACCTAAATAACCTAAGGATGCTATAGCACACACCTTAGATCAGTAAGGTCCAACCAACAGTGTGGAAGGTGGCAGTGAAGGTGATCTCAGAATGTTTCATGTGTGCAAAAACATAATAATAAAACAAAACAACAACAAACTTTTGATTTCGCCAAACAAACAAACAAACAAACAAACAAACAAAAATAAGAGAAATAACAGTTAAATTTTTAATCATGTAGTTTTTTGTAACCATCTGTTTTGTTGAACAAACAACCTTAAAATATAAATTATACTATAACATTCGATCAACAAGGTCCAACCAACAGTGTACAGGGTGACCTGTTGAACAATCATAAAAACAAACAAACAAACAAGCAAACAAACAAACAAACAAACAAACAAACAAACAAACTCCAACAAACTCCAACCAACTTCAAATAATAACTTGTGCCAAAGCCAGCACATTAGATCAATAAGGTCCAACTAACAGTGTGTGTAGTAAACAAACAAACAACATGAGTTAGATCAGTTAGGTCCAACCAAAACGCCTGTGTGAACTTTATCTCTTCAGCCTGGTATGGAGGTCAGAGAGCTCTGCAGCTGGAGGCTCCTGTGAGGGGGTGGGCTGCTGAAGGGGGGGGCGGGGGGGGGAGCGGGCGGGGTGTGTGTGTGTTTGGGGGGGGGGGTGTTATAAATACAGGCTGGAGCGGAGTGGTCAGTGTGGAGCTGAGAGCTGGACGCCTTCACTCCTCCCAGCAGAAGACCCTCCGCGAGCACCTCCACCTGCAGGAGCATGTCCAGGTTCACCTCCACCGTGTCCTCCTACCGGAAGCGCTTCGGAGACGAGCGCAGCCGCGTGTTTTCCTCCACGCTGCGCTCGCGCACGTCCTCCGCACCGGCGCTGCACGCCATCACCAGCGCGAGGGTGCGCGTGTCCGCCGCGTCCCTGTCCGCTTACGCGCCGGCGCCGGACTTCTCCCTGAGCGACGCCGTGAACGCGGAGTTCCGCGCGAACCGCACTAACGAGCGCGCGCAGCTGCAGTCGCTGAACGAGCGCTTCGCGAGCTACATCGAGAAGGTGCGCACGGCCGAGCAGCGGAACCGCGCGCTGAGCGCGGAGCTCGAGCAGCTGCGACGCGGACAGGGTGCCTCGCGCGTGGCGGAGATCTACGAGGAGGAGCTGCGCGCGCTGCGCCAGCAGGTGGACGAGCTGACCGGAGAGAAGGCGCGCGCCGAGGTGGACAGGGACAACCTGTTGCAGGACATCGAGAGACTCCGAGAGAAGTGAGAGCTTTATTATTATTAATACTACTACTACTAATAATAATAATAATAATAATAGTGATATTAGTAATAATAATAATAATAATATTAGTAATAATAATAATAATAATAATAGTGCTATAAGTAATAATAATAATAATAATAATAATAATAGTGATATAAGTAATAATAATAATAATAATAGTGATATTAGTAATAATAATAATAATAATAATAATAGTGATATTAGTAATAATAATAATAATAATAATAATAATAGTGATATTAGTAATAATAATAATAATAATAATAATAGTGATATTAGTAATAATAATAATAATAATAATAATAATAAAAGTGATATAAGTAATAATAATAATAATAATAGTGATATAAGTAATAATAATAATAATAATAATAATAATAGTGATATAAGTAATAATAATAATAATAATAATAGTGATATAAGTAATAATAATAATAATAATAATAATAATAATAATAATAATAATAATAATAGTGATATAAGTAATAATAATAATAATAATAATAATAATAGTGATATTAGTAATAATAATAATAATAATAATAATAGGTGTAGAAGGCTGTCAGTGAAGATGCAGTTAGAACTATCAATCTGAACACTTGAGGAACCCTTTACGTTCTTTAATGGTTCTCTGTATGGTGAGATGGTTCTTCAGACGGGTGGAGAATGTGTTCTAGATTGTTCTGCTGTAGTTAGAAGCTTGAAATTGGAACAACAGTAGAACCATTTTTGGTGCCATACAGAACCATTTTGAAAGAGGTTCTATGTAGAACCATTGTCGTTCCTGAAGAACCTCTACAGAAGAGCGTACGGTGCAGCAGTGTGTTCTAGCATTAGGAGTTAGGAGAATTGCGTCTGATTGGCTGAGAGGGAGGGAGCTCTCCAAAGACTTGGAGGGGTTGTTCTGTCTGTACCAATGTTGAGACCAAATCTAGAACCTTGATCTAGAGTAAAGTTTGTCTTTGCATTCTTTTTATTCGTTCAGTGATGTTCTCTTATCTGATTCACGAAGGTGGAACCGTTCTGCTGTTTACTAACACGCCAAGAATCCAACGTAGACCTTTTCAGGACGTTTAATTTAAAACAAACTACTGCAGAATGAGACCTACTGGTTCTACATAGAACCAAAAACACTCAAAGAACCCTGTACACGCTCCACTGGCTCTGTACATGGTGAAAAGGTTCTACAGAGAACGTGATGTATATGGTCTTATGGTTCTTCTGTTGTACAACAATAGAATAGAACCATTTAACATGCAAATGGTTCTTTAAGTGTTCAAGGTTCTGTATAGAACATCTGTCTTTAGTAAAGAACCCCTGAGGAACCAGTTACTGTCTGCTAGACTTTGATAGTGACTGTTTCTAGTTTGGGATCAAAACGAAGTGGAGAAGATCAGAACCTAACGAGCTCCTGGTTCTATAGTAATAGAACTCCTATAAATATATTTGTAAACATTTGTGTTTACTGCTGAGCTCAGCTAACATTCCCACCACACGACTCCTTCCACATCTCACCCTGATCTGCTCTCCTCAGGCTGCAGGAGGAGATCCTCCAGAGAGAGGAGGCCGAGACCAGCATGCAGAGCTTCAGACAGGTAGGAGTCCAGAGGAGGTCACTGTGGAACTGACCAATGAGGTGCCGGGGGGTATGCGGGCAGCGTCGTGTCCTCCAACATACTCCAGCAAAATACTCCTCCAACATACTCCTCCAACATACTCCTCCAAAATACTCCTCCAACATACTCCTCCAACATACTCCTCCAAAATACTCCACCAAAAACACTCCCTCCCAACCATACTCCTCCAACATACTTCACCAACATACTCCTCCAACATACTCCTCCAAAATACTCCTCCAACATACTCCTCCAACATACTCCTCCAAAATACTCCACCAAAACACTCCTCCAACATACTCCTCCAACATACTCCTCCAACATACTTCACCAACATACTCCTCCAACATACTCCTCCAAAATACTCCTCCAACATACTCCTCCAAAATACTCCATCAAAATACTCCCTCCAACATAATCCCCAAAATACTCCTCCAACATACTCCTCCAACATACTCCTCCAAAATACTCCTCCAACATACTCCTCCAACATACTCCTCCAAAATACTCCTCCAACATACTCCTCCAACATACTCCTCCAAAATACTCCTCCAACATACTCCTCCAACATAACTTCACCACATACTCCTCCACACCAACCACATACGCCGCCAAAAAACCTTCAACAGTACTCCTCCAACATACGCCCCAACATACTCCTCCAAATACTCCTCCAACATACACCTCAACATACTCCTTCACCAAAATACTCCTCCAACATCCCTCCCAACATACTCCCGCCAAAATACTCCACCAAAACACTCCTCCAACATACTCCTCCAACATACTTCACCAACATACTCCTCCAACATACTCCTCCAAAATACTCCTCCAACATACTCCTTCAACATACTCCTCCAACTTACTCCTCCAAAATACTCCTCCAACATACTCCTCCAACATACTCCTCCAACATACTCCTCCAAAATACTCCTCCAACAATACTCCTCCCAAAATACTCCTCCAACATACGCACAAAATACTCCTCCAACATACTCCTCCAAAATACTCCTCCAATATACTCCTCCAACATACTCCTCCAACATACTCCAGCAAAATACTCCTCCAACATACTACTCCAAAATACTCCTCCAACTTATTCCAGCAAAATACTCCTCCAACATACTCCTCCAAAATACTCCTCCAACATACTCCTCCAACATACTCCTCCAACATACTCCTCCAAAATACTCCTCCAACATACTCCAGCAAAATACTCCTCCAACATACTCCTCCAAAATACTCCTCCAACATACTCCTCCAACATACTCCTCCAACATACTCCAGCAAAATACTCCTCCAACATACTCCTCCAAAATACTCCTCCAACATACTCCTCCAACATACTCCTCCCAAAATACTCCCTCCAACATACATCCCGCAAAATGCCCCACACATACTCCTCCAAAATATTCTCAACATACTCCTCCAACATACTCCCTCCAACATACTCCAGCAAAATACTCCCTCCAACATACTCCTCCGAAAATACTCCTCCAACATTCTCCTCCAACATACTCCCTCCAAACACACCCTCCAAAATACTCCGCCAACATACTCCTCCCAACATCTCCTCAAAATACACCTCCAACATAACTCCTGCCACCTACTCCAGCAAAATACACCTCCAACATACTCCGCCAAAATACTCACCAAAACCTCCTCCAACATACCCTCCTAACATACTTCACCAACATACTCCTCCAACATACTCCTCCAACATACTCCTCCAAAATACTCCTCCAACATACTCCTCCAACATACTCCTCCAAAATACTCCTCCAACATACTCCTCCAACATACTCCTCCAACATACTTCACCAAAATACTCCTCCAACATACTTCACCAACATACTTCACCAACATACTCCTCCAAAATACTCCTCCAACATACTCCTCCAAAATACTCCTCCAACATACTCCTCCAACATACTTCACCAACATACTCCTCCAAAATACTCCTCCAACATACTCCTCCAAAAACTTCCTCACATACTTCACCAACAATACTCCCTCCAACCATACTTCACCAACATACTCCTCCAACAACTCCTCCAAAATACACCTCCAGCAACGGTCAGCAAAAATACTCCTCCAAAAGTACTCCTCCAACATACTTCCACCAACATACTCCTCCAAAATACTCCTCCAACATACTCCTCCAAAATACTCCACCAAAAGATCTCCAAAACACTACTCCATCATACTCCACCACATACTCCTCAACATACTCCTCCAACATACATCCTCCAAAATACCTCTCCACATACACCTCCAACATACTCCTCCAACATACTCTCCAAAATACTCCAGCAAAATACTCCTCCAAAATACTCCTCCAACATACTCCAGCAAAATACTCCTCCAACATACTCCTCCAAAATACTCCTCCAACATACTCCTCCAAAATACTCCACCAAAATACTCCTCCAAAACACTACTCCAACATACTCCACCAACATACTCCTCCAACATACTCCTCCAACATACTCCTCCAAAATACATCTCCAACATACTCCTCCAACATACTCCTCCAAAATACTCCAGCAAAATACTCCTCCAAAATACTCCTCCAACATACTCCAGCAAAATACTCCTCCAACATACTCCTCCAAAATACTCCTCCAACATACTCCTCCAACATACTCCAGCAAAATACTCCTCCAACATACTCCTCCAAAATACTCCTCCAACATACTCCTCCAAAATACATCTCCCAACATACTCCTCCAACATACCTCCAAAATACTCCAGCAAAATACTCCTCCAAAATACTCCTCCAACATACTCCAGCAAAATACTCCTCCAACATACTCCTCCAAAATACTCCTCCAACATACTCCTCCAAAATACTCCTCCCACATACTCCTCCAACATACTCCTCCAAAATACTCCTCCAACATACTCCTCCAACATACTCCTCCAAAATACTCCTCCAACATACTCCTCCAACATACTCCTCCAAAATACTCCTCCAAAATATACCTCCAAAATACTCCTCCAACATACTCTTCCAAAACACTCCTCCAAAATACTACTCCAACATACTCTTCCAAAACACTCCTCCAAAATACTACTCCAACATACTCCTCCAACATACTCCTCCAAAATACTCCTCCAACATACTCCTCCAACATACTTTACCAAAATACTCCTCCAACATACTTCACCAAAACACTCCTCCAACATACTCCTCCAACATACTCCTCCAACATACTTCACCAAAACACTCCTCCAACATACTCCTCCAACATACTTTACCAAAATACTCCTCCAACATACTTCACCAAAACACTCCTCCAACATACTCCTCCAACATACTCCTCCAACATACTTCACCAAAACACTCCTCCAACTTACTCCTCCAACATACTTCACTGAAATACTCCTCCAACGTACTCCAGCAGGCTTGGTGGTAGTTGAGTTGGGTAGGAGGTTTAGGGTTTGAGTGGCTGGTGTTGGTGTGTGGGGTGTTAATGGGTGTTCAGTAATATAGAGTGTTCGCTCCTGGAGGCGAGTGTTACTGTGACTGTGTTAAAGGGAGGAAGTTCTTACAACACAATCACAGTAACAGTTCAATATATTAATAATAAAAACTGAATAAAGGGTTAAACTGAATGAGGTTCCTCGTCAGGTCAGGTTTATTAACTGTGTAGCACGTTTACAACAACGTTCTCACAAAGCAGCTTCACAGGAGTTTGAGAACATGAAGTCACAACAGTTAGCAAGAACAACTTCCTCAGACTGGAGGAGGAAACATAGACATGAGACCAGCCTGAGACACTGGTGTCCCCCCGCTCCACCATCAGCAGACCTGTGTTGGTGTTATGTTTCCGAGTTTAGAATAAAGGGACTGCTGGAGGTGCAGACTCGGACTCTCCGGTACTGAATATAAACTGAGCGTGACTGTGTTCTCTGTGTACTAAACACTGAGATGAGGAACCGAGGTTCTGCTCTGAAGGACCGTACTGACCCTGGAGCTGGACTCCTGTTTTGCTGGAGCTCATTAGAACTGACGCTGATGAACTCTGGCCGGAGCTTCAGTGGATGATCCGCTCTTGGCAGTGCGCTCGGCTGTTTTGGACACGGGGGGCGATGATGTGGATCGGTGGTCAGTACATTTGAGAAAGGACGTTCTGAGCTAGGCTGGACAGCATGTGAGTGTAGCCTTGTATTTAACTCTTTGTGGGGACCCCATTAAAAGGCCTCATGTTTGATCATGTGTTTAGGAATGTGAGGCTGCGGGGACGTTTGTCTGGCGCGCTGGAGGAAAGTCTGATTACACAGAAGCACTGTGCTGCTGAGGTGGGGCGTAGGGTCGTGTTCGGGCTGTAGGGACGTGTACAGGTACTCGAGCACTCAGGTTGGGAATTTGTTCCATTCTTATTTTTTATAGCAGAGCTGTCGTCTACAGTCGTACGTTCATTCCGGCGGAGGTACGCAGTCATCTGTATATCCAATCAGTAGCTCCTGTGGACACTCGGACATCACAGTGAGTCTGAATGTACGTCCCCAACTTGTAGCACAGCAGCTCTCACAGGAGTACATACCAGCGTGTGTGTGTGTGAGGAGCTGGATGTGTGTGTGTGAGGAGCTGGATGTGTGTGTAAGGAGCTGGATGTGTGTGTGTGAGGAGCTGGATGTGTGTGTGTGAGGAGCTGGATGTGATTTGGAGAGGAGCTGGATGTGTGTGTGTGAGGAGCTGGATGTGTGTGTGTGAGGAGCTGGATGTGTGTGTGTGAGGAGCTGGATGTGTGTGTGTGAGGAGCTGGATGTGTGTGTGTAAGGAGCTGGATGTGTGTGTGTGAGGAGCTGGATGTGTGTGTGTAAGGAGCTGGATGTGTGTGTGTAAGGAGCTGGATTTGTGTGTGTGTGAGGAGCTGGATGTGTGTGGAGGCTTGAGTGTGTAATGTAAGAGCTGGATTGTGGTGTAAGTGAGGAGCTGGATGTGTGTGTGATAAGGAGCTGGATGTTGGTGTGTGTGAGGAGCTGGATGTGGTGTGTGTGAGGAGCTGGAATTGTGTGTGTGGGAGCTGGATGTAGTGTGTTGAGGAGCTGATGTGTGTAGTGTGGCGGAGCTGGATGTGTGTGTGTGAGGAGCTGGATGTGTGTGTGTAAGGAGCTGGATGTGTGTGTGAGGAGCTGGTTGTGTGTGTGAGGAGCTGGTTGTGTATGTATGAGGAGCTGGATGTGTGTGTTAGGGTTAGGGTCAGTGTTAGGGTTAGGGTTAGGGTTAGTCTTAGTGTTAGGGTTAGGGTTAGTGTTAGGGTTAGGGTTAGGGTTAGGGTTAGGGTTAGTGTTTAGGTTAGGGTTAGTCTTAAGGTGTTTAGGTTAGGGGTTAGTGTTAGGGTAGGTTTCGGGTGGGTTAGGGTTAGGGTTAGTGTTAGGGTTAGGGTTAGTGTTAGGGTTTAGGGTTAGGGTAGTTTTAGGTTTAGTTGAGTGTTAGGGTTAGGGTCAGTGTTAGGGTTAGACTTAGTGTTAGTTTAGGGTTAGGTTAGTGTTAGGGTAGTGTAGGGTTAGTCTTAGTGTTAGTGTTAGGGTAGTGTAGGGTCAGTGTTTAGGTTAGTCCTAGTGTTAGGGTTAGTGTGAGGGTATATGTTAGGTGTTCGTCCTTCGTGTTAGTGAGTTATGTTAGGTTAGTGTTAGGGTTAGTGTTAGGTGTTTAGGGTTGGGTTCCGTGTAAGTGGTTAGGTTAGGGTTAGGGTTAGGTTTGGGGTTCGTGTAGTGTTAGTGTAAGGTTTAGTGGTTCGGTTAGGAATAGGGTTAGGTTTAGGGTTTGTTTTAGGGTTAGGGGTAGGGTTAGTGTTAGTGGTCAGGGTTAGGGTTTTGGGTTAGGGTAGGGTTAGTGTTAGGGTTCAGGGTTCTAGGGTATAGGGTTCGTTATTTTAGGGTTAGGGTTAGTGTTAGGGTTAGGGTTAGTGTTAGGTTTAGGTAGTGTTAGTGTTAGGTTTAGGGTTAAGTGTTCTAGTGTTAGGTTTAGTGTTAGGGTTAGTCTAAGTGTATAGTGTTTCGGGTTGTATGTTAGGGTAGGGTTAGTAGTTAGTGTTCGGGTAGAGTTAGGCTTAGTCTTAGTGTTAGTGTTATGGTTAGGGTTAGGGGTTATGGGTTAGGAGTTAGGGTTAGGGTTAGTGTTAGTGTTAGGGTTAGGGTTTGGGTTTAGGGTTCAGTGTAAGGGTAGAGTTTAGTGTTAGTCTTAGTGTTTAGTGTTAGGGTTGGGTTCGGGTTAGGTTAGTGTTAGTGTTAGGTTTACGAGTATAGGGTAGTCTTAGTGTTTAGTGTATCAGGGTTAGGGTTAGGGTTAGGATAGGGTATTCGGGTCGGGTAGGGTTAGGGTTAGGGTTAGGGTTAGGCTTAGAGGATCAGGCTGAGAGAGTGGTCAGATTTTGTCATTACTGTCTCACCCAAATGTTCACACCTGATTGGTCGGGTTCAGATATCTCACAGGTCTGTGAGGCGGGGCTCAGGTCCCGGTCTCAGACGGGGACAGATTGTCGTTGTTTGCTAAGTTAGATTGTAAATTGGATAAAATGAGGATCAGATTAGATTAGATTAGAATTGTATTGTCTAGTCGGGTTTAAGCTATGAGTTAGACTAAATCCTCTCAGTGTTCTGGTTCTGGTTGAAGCTCTAGGCGAGCTCGGGCTCCAGCTGAATGGTATCTTCAGGGCAGGCTGAATGGCCGGCTGGTCTGGGATCAGACTGTGGGACTGAATGGCCGGCTGGTCTGGGATCAGGCTGTGGGGCTTGAGAAATGGCCGTCTGGTCTGGATCAGAGCTGGGGGGATGAATGGCTGCTGGTCTGGGATCAGACTGTGGGGCTGAATGGCCGGCTGGTCTGGGATCAGGCTGTGGGGCTGAATGGCCGGCTGGTCTGGGATCAGGCTGGGGGGTTGAATGGCTGGCTGGTCTGGGATCAGGCTGGGGGGCTGAATGGCCGGCTGGTCTGGGATCAGGCTGGGGGGCTGAATGGCCGGCTGGTCTGGGATCAGGCTGTGGGGCTGAATGGCCGGCTGTTCTGGGATCAGGCTGGGGGGCAGAATGGCTGCTGGTCTGAACAGGCTGGGGGGCTGAATGGCTGGCTGGTCATGGGATCATGCTGGGGGCCTGACTGGAGCCGGCTGGTACTGGGAACAGGCTGTGGGGGCTGAATGGCCGGCTGGTCTGGGATCAGGCTGGGGGGTTGAATGGCTGGCTGGTCTGGGATCAGGCTGGGGGGCTGAATGGCCGGCTGGTCTGGGATCAGGCTGTGGGGCTGAATGGCCGGCTGGTCTGGGGATCAGGGCTGTGGGGCTATGCCGGCTGTTCTGGGATCATGCTGGGGGGCTGAATGGCTGCTGGTCTGGGATCAGGCTTGGGGGCTGAATGGCTGGCTTGTCTGGGATCAGCTGGGGGCTGAATGGCCGGCTGGTCTGTGATCGGCTGGGGGGTCTGAAATGCCGGCTGGTCTGGGACAGGCGTGGGGCGATGGCCGGCTTTCTGGATCAGGCTGGGGCTGAATGGCTGGCTGGTCTGGATCAGGCTGTGGGGCTGAAAGGCCGGCTGGTCTGGGATTAGCTGGGGGCTGAATGGCTTGCTGGTCTTGGGATCAGGCTGGGGGCTGAATGGCTGGCTGGTCCTGGGATCAGCTGGGGCTGAATGGCCGGCGGGTCTGGGATCAAGGGGGGGCCCCCCCACCCCCCCCCCCTGGGGGGGGGGCTGAATGGCCGGCTGGTCTGGGATCAGGCTGTGGGGCTGAATGGCCGGCTGTTCTGGGATCAGGCTGGGGGGCTGAATGGCTGGCTGGTCTGGGATCAGGCTGTGGGGCTGAATGGCCGGCTTTGTCTGCGGTAAGAGAGCCGGTAAAGCTGCTGATTCCCGTTCGTGCTGTGACAAAGTAAACTGTTGTGGAGCTGCTGGACGTCCAGGCTGTGGGTGTCTGTGAGCTCAGTAGGAGAACCATGTTCAGTACACACTGATTAGAGCCACATCCAGAAATCTAATAATTAAATTATTATTATTATTATTATTATTATTAATAATAATAATAATAATAATAATATAACCAGCTTATTATTAAAAAGAAATAAAAAGGTGTTTTTGAAACTCCATTCATGGTGGAGGGATACATGCAGGACGCTGTGAGGTTCAAATAGTCCCCAAAGAAAACCTAGTATTTTCAATCTGTCCACATTTACCAACAACATACCAGATACACTCAGAAGACACGTGTAGCTTCAGCTGGTGGGTTTTCATAGTAAATACAATGTGAAGATTAGTGTTGTAAGACAAGGAGAACCCCTGGTTACCTTCACCACCACGTAAACACCATCACCACCACGTAAACACCATCACCATCAATGTAACCACCATCCACCCACACTGTAACTCACACCACCCACACCGTAAAACACCATCACCACCACTGTAAACACCAACACCACCACTGAACATCATCACCACCACGAAACACCATCACCACCACTATAAACATCGCCACCACTGTACACACCATCACCACCACTGTAAAAAACATCACCACCACTGTGAAACGGCATTACCACCACTGTAAACACCATCACCACCATCCCGCCCCACTCTAAAACATCGGCACCACTGTAAACACCATCACCACCACTGTAAAACCCACAATCACCACCACTGTAAACACCATCACCACCACTGTAAACAACATCACCACCACTGTAAACACCATCACCACCACTGTAAACACCATCAACACCACTGTAAACATTGCCACCACTGTAAACAACATCGCCACCACTATAAACAACATCACCACCACTGTAAACACCATCACCACCACTGTAAACATCACCACCAGCACTGTAAACACCATCACCACCACCACTATAAACACCATCACCACCACTGTAAACACCATCACCACCGTAAACACCATCACCACCACTGTAAACACCAGTGAGTGTGTGAGTGTGTGTGTGAATGGGAGTGTGTGTGTGTGTGTGTGTTTGTGTATGTGTGTGTGTGTGTTTATGTGTTTGTGTGTGTGTGTGTGTGAGAGTGTGTGTTTGTGTGAGTGTGTGTGCGTGTGTGTAAGTGTGTGAGTGTATGTGTAAGTGTGTGTTCAGGTGTGTGTGTAGTTGTGAGTGTGTGTGTGTGTGTGTTCAGGTGTGTGTTTATGTGTTTGTGTGTTTATGTGTGAGTGTGTATGTGTGTGAGTGTGTGTGTGTGTTCAGGTGTATGTGTATGTGTGAGTGTTAGGTGTGTGTGTAAGTGTGTGTGTTCAGGTATGTATGTTTATGTGTTTGTGTGTATGTGTGTGTGTGTGTGTGAGAGTGTGTGTGTGTGAGTGTGTGTTTGTGAGTGCTGTGTGTGAGTGTGTGTTTGTGTGTGTGTGTGTATGTGTGTGTGTGTGTTTATGTGTTTGTGTGTGTGTGTGTGTGTGTTCAGGTGTGTGTGAGTGGGTAAGTGTGTGTTCATGTGTGTGTGAGTGTGTAAGTGTGTGTGTGTAAGTGTGTGTTCAGGTGTGTGTGAGTGTGTAACTGTGTGTGTTCAGGTGTGTAAGTGTGTGAGTGTAGGTGTGTGTAAGTGTGTGAGTGTGTAAGTGTGTGTGTTCAGGTGTGTGTGAGTGTGTACTTGTGTGAGTGTGTGTGTTCAGATGTGTGTGTGTGTGTGTGTTCAGGTGTGTAAGTGTGTAAGTGTGTGAGTGTGTAAGTGTGTGAGTGTGTAAGTGTGTGTTCAGGTGTGTGTGAGTGTGTAAGTGTGTGTGTGTTCAGATGTGTAAGTGTGTGTGAAGTGTGTAAGTGTGTGTGAGTGTGTTTATGTGTTTGTGTGTATGTGTGTGTGCAGTTGTGTGTGTGTGTGTGTTCAGGTGTGTGTGTAAATGTGTGTGAGAGTGTGTAAGTGTGTTTTCAGGTGTGTAATTGTGTGAGTGTAGGTGTGTGTGAGTGTGTAAGTGTGTGTTTATGTGTTTGTTTGTGTGTGTATATGTGTGTGTAGTTGTGTGTAAGTGTGTGTGTTCAGGTGTGTGTGTAAGTGTGTGTGAGTGTGTAAGTGTGTGTGTTCAGGTGTGTGTGTAAGTGTGTGTGAGTGTGTAAGTGTGTGAGTGTGTGTGTGTGTGTGTATGTGTGTGTGTTTTTAAGTGTTTGTGTGTGTTTGTGTGTATGTGTGTGTGTGTTTATGTGTGTGTGTATGTGTTTGTGTGTGAGTGTGTAAGTGTGAGAGTGTGTGTGTGTTTATGTGTGTGTGTATGTGTGTGTGTGTTTATGTGTTTGTGTGTTTGTGTGAGAGTGTAAGTGTGTGTTCAGGTGTGTAAGTGTGTGAGTGTAGGTGTGTGTGTGTGAGTGTGTGTGTGTGTGAAAATGTGTGTGTGTGTGTGTGTGTGTGTAAGTGTGTGTTTATGTGTTTGTGTGTGTATGTTTGTGTAGTTGTGTGTGAGTGTGTGTGTGCTCAGGTGTGTGTAAGTGTGTGTGTGTGTGTGTGTGAGTGTGTGAGTGTGTGTGTGTTTATGTGTTTGTGTGTGTGTGTATGTTTGTGTGTGTTTATGTGTTTGTTTGTGTGTGTGTGTATGTGTGTGTGTTTATGTATTTGTGTGTGTGTGTGTTTATATGTTTGTGTGTGTGTGTATGTGGGTGTGTGTGAGTGTGTAAGTGTGTGTTCAGGTTTGTGTGAGTGTGTGTGTTTATGTGTTTGTGTGTGTGTGTGTGTGTGTGTGTGTTCAGGTGTGTTTGAGTGTGTAAGTGTGTGTGAGAGTGTGTAAGTGTGTGAGTGTGTGTTTATGTGTTTGTGTGTATGTGTATGTGTGTGTGTGTTTTTATGTGTTTGTGTGTGTATGTGTGTGTGTTTATGTGTTTGTGTGTGTGTGTGTATGTGTGTGTGTGTGTTTATGTGTTTGTGTGTGTGTGTGTATGTGGGTGTGTGTGAGTGTGTAAGTGTGTGTTCAGGTGTGTGTGAGTGTGTGTGTTCAGGTGTGTTTGAGTGTGTGTGTGAGTGTGTGAGTGTGTAAGTGTGTGTTCAGGTGTGTGTGAGTGTGTGAGTGTATGTGTTCAGGTGTGTATGTTTATGTGTTTGTGTGTGTGTGTGTGTGTTCAGGTGTGTTTGAGTGTGTAAGTGTGTGAGTGTGTAAGTGTGTGTTCAGGTGTGTGTGAGTGTGTGAATGTGTGTGTTCAGGTGTGTGTTTTTATGTGTTTGTGTGTGTGTGTTCAGGTGTGTTTGAGTGTGTAAGAGTGTGTGTGAGTGTGTAAGTGTGTGAGTGTGTGTGTTTATTTTTTGTGTGTGTGTGTGTGTGTATGTGTTTGTGTGTTTTTATGTGTTTGTGTGTGTTTATGTGTTTGTGTGTGTGTATGTGTGTGTGTGTTTATGTGTTGTGTGTGTGTATGTGGGTGTGTGTGAGTGTGTAAGTGTGTGTTCAGGTGTGTGTGAATGTGTGAGTGTGTGTTTAGGTGTGTTTGAGTGTGTATGTGTGTGTTCAGGTGTGTGTGAGTGTGTGTTCAGGTGTGTGTGTTTATGTGTTTGTGTGTGTGTGTGTGTGTTCAGGTGTGTTTGAGTGTGTAAGTGTGTGAGTGTGTGAGTGTGTAAGTTGTTTTCAGTGTGTGTGAGGTGTGTACGTGTGTGTTCTAGGTGTGTGTTTTATGTGGTTTGGTGTGTTGTGGGTTCAGGAGGTATTTAGTGTGTAAGAGTGTGTGTGAGTGTGTAAGTGTGTGAGTGTGTGTGTTTATGTTTTGTGTGTGTGTGTGTATGTGTTTGTGTGTTTTTATGTGTTTGTGTGTGTGTGTATGTGGGTGTGTGTGTGTTTATGTGTTTGTGTGTGTGTATGTGTGTGTGTGTTTATGTGTTGTGTGTTGTGTATGTGGGTGAGTGTGCGTGTGAAAAGGGTTGTTCCGGTGTGTGTAATGTGTGAGTGTGTTGGTTCAGGTGTGTTTGAGTGTGTAAGTGTGTGAGTGTGTGAGTGTGTGTGTGTTCAGGTGTGTGTGAGTGTGTGTGTGTGTTCAGGTGTGTGTGCTTATGTGTTTGTGTGTGTATGTGTGTGTGTGTGTGTGTTCAGGTGTGTTTGAGTGTGTAAGTATGTGAGTGTGTGAGTGTGTAAGTGTTTGTTCAGGTGTGTGTGAGTGTGTGAGCGTGTGTGTGTTCAGGTGTGTGTGTTTATGTGTGTGTGTGTGTGTTCAGGTGTGTTTGAGTGTGTAAGTGTGTGAGTGTGTGAGTGTGTAAGTGTGTTTTCAGGTGTGTGTGAGTGTGTAAGTGTGTGTTCAGGTGTGGTTACAGTATCTATGATTGCTCTGACAGGACGTGGATCACGCTGCTCTAGCCCGTGTGGATCTGGAGAGGAAGGTGGACTCTCTGCAGAACGAGATTGTTTTCTTGAAGAAGCTTCACGAGGAGGTCAGCAGGTTCTTCACTCTCACAGCCCAAACACTCTCACACTCCACTAACATCCCCGTCCTACAGCTCCACCTAGTGTTCGGTACCCGCTGGTTCACTACAGCTCTGGTGGTTTTGAAGAGCTAACATTCTGTCTCCTGGTTCTCCACTGTGAAGCACAGAAGCAGCTCCTTATCGTGGAGCTCCCACCACCGTGCTTCACTGTGGGTACAGCATTCCCTGTGCTCTGTTGTCCAACTGCTGGAGTCTGTATTAACTTCCTGATCAGAAGTCTTTATGAAGTTTAATCTTCTTCCTGTAGTCCAGTCTGGTTATTCTGGATTTCTGGACGTAGGACGGTGGTCTGGATAAAGGTGACCTGCTGATGATACATTTCAGTAAAGGCAGTATTTCAACACATCACTAGGAAGATAAGATTCTTTTTTTTTGTTTTTTTTAAATGTCTATCAATTTTCCCAATCGGAATGTTGATCCGAGTGCACTGATGTACTAAACATATTTGTTTTTACAGGAACAGCTCTATAGGTTTCTATAACCTATTCTTATTAATGTTTGTATTTTTATTTAATGAATTTATTTATTTAGCCAGGCCTGACAGACAGTAACGAAGAGGAAAAAGAGGAGAAAGAAAAAGAAAGAAGAAACAAGAAAAAAGAATGAAAGTAAAGAAAATAAATAAATAAATAAATAAATAAATAAATAAATAATAATAATAATAATAATAATAATAATAATAAATAAGATTCCATAAACTTCCTGTTTAATATAATTGATCATCTGAACTAACAGACACATTAATGATCTTCACTGTAGCTCTTCCACCTTCACTATTATTATTATTATTTTTGTTTATTTATTTATTTTTTTGTACTAATAATAATAAAGCTGACTTGGCCAACTCGACGCTCTCTGTCTCCCCCCTCTGTCTTTCTCTCTCTCTCTCTCTCTCTCTCTCTCTCTCTCTCTCTGTATCTCTCTCTCTCTCTGTGTCTCTCTCTCTCTCTCTCTGTATCTCTCGCTCGCCTGTCCATCTCCTCTCTCTCTCTCCGCTCTCTCTCTCTCTCTCTCCTCTGTATCTCTCCTCTCTCTGGTCATCTCGCTCTCTCTGTATCTCTCTCTCTCTCTGTCTCTCTCTCTCTCGCTCTCTCGTCTCGCCTCGGTCTCTCTCTCTCTCTCTGTATCTCTCTCATCTCTGTGTATCTCTCGCTCTTATCTCTCTCTCTTCTCTCTCTGTGTCTTCGCTCTCTCTCTGTATCTCTCTCTCTCTCTGCTCTCTCTCTCTCTCTCCTATCGGCTCTCTCTGTCTCTCTCCTCTCTCTCTGTATCCTCGCTCTCTCTGTGTAACTCTCTCTCTGTATCTCTCTCGCTCCGCTCTCTCTGTGTATCTCCTCTCTCTCTCTTTGGATCTCTCTCTATGGTATCTCTCTCTGTATCTCGTCTCTCTCTCTGTGTATCTCGCTCTTCTCTCTCTCTCTCTTGAGCTCGCTCTCGTCTCTGTATCTCTCTCTCGCGCTCTCTTGTATCTCTCGCTCTCTCTCTTCTGTACTTCTCCTCTCTGCATCTCTTTGTATCCTCTCTCTCTCTCTCTCTGTATCGCTCCTCTCGTTCTCTCTCTCTCTCTCCTGTATCTCTCTCGTCGTCTGTATCTCTCTCCTCGCTCGCTCTGTGTCTCTTTCTCTCGGTCTCTCCTCTCTCTGTATCTCTCTCCTTCTCTCCTCGCTGTATCTCTCTTCGCTCTCGCTCGCTCCCTCTCTCTCTGTCTCCTCTCTCTGGATCTCTCTCTCTCACTGTCTTCCTCTCTCTCTCTCTCGGTCTCCTCTCACTCTTTCTCTGTGATCTCTCTCTCTCGTCTCTCTCTGCTCTCTCTCCTCGTCTCTCCGCTCTCTGTAAATCTCTCTCTCTCTGTCTCTCTCTCTCCGTATCTCTCTCTCTCTCTTCTCTCTCTCTCTCTCTTCTCTCTCTCTCTCTCTCTCTGGTTCTCTCTTCTCTCTTCTGATTCTCTCTCTCTCTCTGTATCTCTCTCTTCTCTCTCTCTGTATCTCTCTCTCTCTCCCTCTCTCTCTGGTAATTCTCTTTCTCTCTCTGTATACTCTCTCTCTCTGTCTTTCTCTCTGTATCTCTCTCTCTCTGTCTCGCGCTATCTGTATCTCTCTCTGCGTTTATCGCCTCTCCTCTCTCTCTCTCGCTCTGTATCTCCGGTGCTCTCTCTGTATCTCGCTCTCTCGGGCTCGCTCTCTCTGGATCGCTCGCGCCGGGCTCGCGCTCGCTTGGTAGGTCTCTCTGCGCTCTCTCTCTGTCTCTCTCTCATCTCGTCTGTATCTCTCTCTCTCTGTATCTCTCTCTCTCTCTCTGCTCTTCTCTCGTCTCTCTCTCTCTGTATCTCTTCTCGTCTCGCTCTCTGTATCAGCTCTCTCTCCTCGCTCTCTCCGTCTCTGCTCTCTCGTATCGCTCTCTCATCTCTGGTCGCTCACATGCTCTCTCTCTGTCTCTTTCCTCTTTCTCTCTCTCTCTCTCTCTCTCTCTTTGTATCATCTCTCTCTCTCTGTATCTCTCTCTCTCTCTGTATCTCTCTCTCTCTCTCCTCTCTTTGTATCTCTCTCTCGCTCTCCCTCCTGTTTCTCCTCTCGCTCTCTCTTTGTATCTCTCTCTCTCTCTCTCTGTATCTCTCTCTCTCTGTATCTCTCTCTCTCGCTCTGTCTCTTTCTCGCTGTCTCTCTCTCTCTGGTATCTCCTCTCTCTCGCTCTCTCTCTCTGTATCCTCTCTCTCTCATCTCACTCTCTGTCCTCTCTCTCTCTGGTATCGCTCTCTCTCTCTGTCCTCTCTCTCGCCTCTCTGTCTCTCTCTCTCTTCTCTGTAGCTCGCTGCCGCTCTCTCTCATCTCTCTCTCTCTCTGTATCTCTCGCTCTCTCCTCTCTCTCTCTCTCTCTCTCTCTCTCTCTTATCTCTCTCCTCTGTCTCTCTGCTCCTCCGTATCTCTCTCTTCGCGCTCTCTCTCTCTCTCTCACTCTCTTCTCTCTCTCTCTCTCTCTGTCTCGCTCTCTCTCTGTATCTCTCTCTCGTCTCTCTCTCTGTATCTCTCTGTCCTCCCTCTCTCTCTGATATCTCTCTTTCTCACTCTGTATCTCTCTCTCTCTGTCCTTCTCTCTCTCTTGTATCACTTCCTCTCTCTGTCTCGCTCTCTCTGTATCTCTCTCTCTGTATCTGCTCTCTCCTCTCTCGCTGTCTCTGTCTCTCTCCTTCTCTCCTCTGTAAATTCTCTCTCTCTGTCTCTCTCGCTCTGTATCTGCTCTCTCTCTGTCTCCTCTCTCTCGTCTGTATCTCTCTCTCACGCTCGCTCTCTGTCTCTCTCTCTCTCTGGGATCTCATCTCTCTCGGATCTCTCCATCTCGCATCGTGCTCTTTCTCTCTGTTCGCTCTCTCCTGTATCTCTCTCGCTCGCTCGGCTCTCGTAGCTCTCTCTCTCTCTCCTCTCGCTGTCTCTCTCTCACTGTAATCTCTCTCTCGCTCTGTCTCATCTCTCTCTCATCTCTGTCGCGCCTCTCGTTCTCTGTATCTCTCCTCTCTCTCTCTGTATCTCTCTCTTTCGCTCTCTCGCTCTCTCTCTCTCTCTCTCTCTCGTCTGTATCTCTCTCTCCTCTCCCGCGCGTCCGGTAGCTCTCTCTCTGTAGTCTCTCTTTCTCTCTCTGTAACTCTCTCACTCTCGTGTCCCTCTCTCGCGCTGTATCTCCCTCTCCTCTCTGTCTCTCTCTCTCGTGTATCTCTCTCTCTGATATCTCTCTCTCTCGTCCTACTCTCTCTCTTGTAGCTCTCTTTGTCTGCTCGCTGTAGCTCTCGCTCTCTTGATCTCTCGCTCTCTGTATCTCTCTCTCTATGCTCTCTCTCCTCTGTATCGCTCTCTCTCTCTCTCGTCTCTCCTCTCTCAGCTCTTTCTTCTCTCTCATCTCTGTATCTGCTCTCTCTCTAGTATCTCTCTCTCTCAATCGCTGTATCATTCTCTCTCTGTATCTCGCTCTCTCTGTCCTCTCTCTCTCTCCTCTCTCCTGTATCTCCTCTCTGTATCGCGCTCTCTATCTCGTATCTCTCCTCGAGTCTCTCTGTATCTCTCTCTCTCTCTGTCTCTCTCTCTCTCTGTATCCTCGCTCGCTGTATCTCCTCTCTCTGCTCCTCTCTCATCTCTCTCGGGCGCTCTGTCCTTACGCGCTCTGCTCTCTGGTATACTCTCTCGTCTCTCTCTCTTCTGGTATCTCGCTCCTATCTCTCTGTATCTCTCTCTCTCTCTTCTCTCTGTACTCGTGATTCTCAATCTCTGTATCTCTCCTCTCGCTCTGTCTACTCTGTCTTATCTCCTCTCTCTGTATCTCTCTCTCCACGCTCTGTATCTCTCTCTCTCTCTGTCGTCTCTCGCGTCTCTGTATCGCTCTCTCTCTGGTATCTCTCTCTCTCTCTCGTATCGTCTCTCTGTCTCTCTCGTCTCTCTGTATCTCGCGTCTACGCTGTAATCTGCGTCTTCTCTCTCTCTCTCTCTCTCTCTCTCTGATCTCGCTCTCATCTCTCAGTCTCTCTCTCCTCTCTGTATCTCTCTATCCGCTCACCTCCGGGCTCTCTCTCTCTCTGTATCTCTCTCTCGCTGTATCTCTCGCTCTCTCTTGTATCTCTCGCTCTATGTATCTCTCTCTCTCTCTGTATCTCGCTCTCGCTGTGTCTCTCTACTCTCATCTGAAATCTCTCTCTACTCTGTATCTCATCTGTATCTCTTCTCGCTCTCTCGCTCTCTCTCTCTCTCGTAACTTCTCTCTCTTGTATCTCCTCTCGCTGTAGCTCGCTCGCTCGCGCGGAGCGTCTCGCGCGCGGGTGGCTGCTCTCTCTCGGTATATTCGCTCTCTCGTCTTCTCTCTCTCTCGCTCTCATCGTCTCCTCTCCTCGTCTGTGCTCTCTCTCTGCGGGTCTCGTGTAGCTCTCTCTCTCTCTCCTCTCGCTCGTCTCTCGCTCTCTCTCTGTCACGCCTCGCTCGCTCGCTCCGCGCTCTCTGGTCTCGCTGTATCTTCTCTCTGTAATCTCTCTCTCTCTCCTCTCTCTCTCTCTCCTCTCCTCTTCCGCTCTCTCTCTCTCTCTGTGTGTGCAGAAGGCGTGAGAACGACAGCGCAGCTCCTGCAGCAGCAGTGCCGTGGATTCTGACGTGGCTAAGCCTGACCTGACCGCTGCTCTCAGGGATGTCCGGCTGCAGTATGAGAGTCTGGCCACTAAGAACATCCAGGAGTCTGAGGAGTGGTATAAGTCCACGTCTGACCGCCACGAGGTCCATCTGTTTGCAGCGTGTTTCCCCTAATCTGTCCCAATTAACATTCCCTGCTGGCCCATAATCAGCCTTCTAGACCGGCACAACTCCGCTCTCTCTCTCTTCTCTCTCCTCTGTTCTCGTCTACTCTCTCTACGTCTTTCGCTCTCTGTCTCTCTCTCTTATCTTCTCTCTCTCTCTCTGTCTGTCTCGCTCTTCGTCTCTCTCGTGCCCTCTCTGTATCGGCGCTCTCTCTCTTCTCTCTCTCTCTCTCTCTCTCTCTCTCCTCTTTCTCTCTCTGACTCGCCGCTCTCGTTCTCTCGCTCTCTCTCTCTCTCTCTCATCTCCTCTCTGTCGTTCTCTCTCTGTCTCTCTCTCTTTCTCGTCATCTGTGATCTCTCTCTCTCTCTCATCTCTCGTCTTTCTCTCTCCCTCCGTTCTCTCTCTGTCTCGCTCTCCTCTCTTCTCCTCTCTGTTCTCTCTCTCTCTCTCGAGCGCTCTCTCTCTCTCTCTCTCTCTCTGTCATTGTCTCTCTCTGTCTCTCATCGCTTGTCTCCGCTCTGTCTCGCTCTCTCTTTCTCTCTCCCTCCTTCGCTCTGTCTCGTCTCTCTCTCTTTTCTCTCTCTGTCTCTCTCTCGCTCATCTTTCTCTCTCTGTCTCCTCTCATCTCTCTATCTCTCTGCTCTCCCGTCTTTCTCTGCTCTGTGTCGTGAGGTGTGTGTAGTGTGGGTGTATGGTTGGTGGTTGTGTATTGTGTGAGTGAGTGTGTGTCTGTGTGTGTGAGTGTGTATGTGTGTGTGTAAGAGTGAACTGGACTCTCTACTCGTGCTGGTGTGTGTGTGTGTGTATGTTTGTGAGTGTGTGTCTGTGTTTTTGTGTGTGTGTGTATGTGTGTGTGTGTAAGCGTGAACTGGACTCTACTCGTGCTGTTGTGTGTGTGTGTGTGTGTGTGTATGTGTTTGTGTGTGTGTGTATGTGTGTGTGTGTGTATGTGTGTATATGTATATGGGTGTATGTGTGTGTGTGTGTGAGTGTGTGTGTGTAAGAGTGAACTGGACTCTCTCCTGGTGCTGGTGTGTGTGTGTGAGTGTGTGTCTGTGTGTGTGTGTGTGTGTAAGAGTGAACTGGACTCGCTACTCGTGCTGGTGTGTGTGTGTGTGTGTATGTGTGTTAGTGTGTGTCTTGTGGTGGAGTGTTGTGTGTGTGGTGGTGTGTATGTGGTGGTGAGCGAAACTGGACTCTCTACTCTGCTGTTGTGTGTAGGTTGTGTGTGTGTGTGTTGTGTTTGTGTGTGTGTGTGTGTATGTGTATGTGTGTGTGTGTAGTGTGTGTGTGATGTGTATGTTGTGTGTGTAGTATATTGGGTGTGTGGTGTCGGTGTGTATGACTAATGGGTGTGAGTTGTATGGTGTGTGTGGTGTGTTGTGTGTGTGTTACTCATATAGGGGGGGGGGGGTGGGGGACAGTAAACTCACATGCGGACCCCCGTCTCCGTTACTGTCTCTACAGTTCACTGATCTGACCGAAGCTGCCAGCAGGAATACTGAAGCTCTACGAGCCGCCAAGCAGGAGGCCACTGAGTACCGCCGGCAGGTGCAGGCTCTGACCTGTGACGTGGACGCCCTCCGGGGGACAGTAAGTGTACTGCATGTGCTGTGTTGAACAAACAGGAAGCCCACTTTACTGTGTTCAGTGATGTCACTCGCTGTAAACACTGATTCACTGATTTAACCTAAAAAAAAACAGGAGTTCTACATTTAACAAAAGATTCAAAGGTTCTAAATAGAAATGGTTCTTTACATTGATGGAGTGTGTGTTTATGGTTCTATATATCAGCAAAATGGTTCATAACGATAACAGAACCCGTTTTGGTCCTACATAGAACAGTTTTCACAAAAAAATTATTTGTAGAAACTCAACACAGTCTCCGTCAGGATAAAGAACCATTTCACCACGCAGGCGGTTCTATCTAGAACTCTTGCTTATAAACAGAACCATCACCTTTACTGAAGAACCCTTGTGGAACCATCTGTAAGATAGCAGAACACTAATGTCTGTTAATTTTTTAAGACAACCGAGTTTAATGTTAATTACACTTTACAGCCAAAAGTATATGGACACCTAACCATTACCTGACCAAGAGCTTGTTAGACCTCCAATTCCAAAAGCATGGACATTAATATGGATCCGACCCCCTTTAACAGCCTCCACTCTCCTGAGAAGGACCATTCAGTCAAAACAGCCTATGAGAGGTCAGACTCTGATGTTGGATGAGAAGGTCTGGCTCATAATCTCTCTTCCAGTTCATCCCAAAGGAGATCAGGACTCTGTGGAGGCCCCTTGAGTTCCTTCACACCAAGCTCCAGATCTTTATGGAGCTGCTTTGAGTTCTTCTCCAGACTGCTGCTGGACATATAGAACTGTGTAAAATGTCTTTGTGTGCTGTAGCATTAACATCACCTTCACTGGAACTGAAGGTTTGAGTCTAGACCCTGAGACACCCTCAGACCATTATCCCCCCTCCTCCAAACTTCACTGTAGCATTAACATCACCTTCACTGGAACTGAAGGTTTGAGTCTAACCCGGAGACACCCTCAGACATTATCCCCCTCCTCAAAACTTCACTGTAGCATTAAACAACACCTCACTGAACTGAAGGTCTGAGTCCAGACCCTGAGACACCCTCAGACCATTATTCCCCCTCCTCCAAACTTCACTGTAGCATTAACATCCCCTTCACTGGAACTGAGGGTCAGAGCACAAGTATAATGCAGGTAATACAGGTATACCCAGTATAGTACAGGTGTACCCAGTACAGTACAGGTGTACCCAATATAGTATAGGTATATCCAACAGAGTACAGGCATACCCAGAACAGTACAGGTGTACCCAGTATAGTGCAGGTATACCCAGTACAGTACAGGTATACCCAGTATAGTGCATTTTTTCCCAGTACAGTATATAATACTTTGAACTATGTTCTCTGATCGATGCTGAGTATGATGTGAAGGTACTCCGTTAGCTCTCTCTCTCTCTCTCTGCCTGTAGAACGAGTCTCTGGAGCGTCAGATGAGGGAGATGGAGGAGAACTTTGCCACAGAGTCCTCAGGTTACCAGGACACCATCAGCCGCCTGGAGGAGGACATCCACAACATGAAGGACGAGATGGCCCGCCACCTGCGGGAGTACCAGGACCTGCTCAATGTCAAAATGGCCCTGGACATCGAGATTGCCACCTACAGGAAGCTGCTGGAAGGGGAGGAGAGCAGGTACCTGGAGAACTCACAGCTTCCTGTAAACAAAACAATTGTTAGGGTTAGGGTTAGGTTCAGGTTCAGGGTCAGGGTTAGGCTCAGGGTCAGGGTTAGGCTCAGGGTTAGGGTTAGGCTCAGGGTTAGGTTTAGGGTTAGGCTCAGGGTTAGGGTTAGGGTTAGGCTCAGGGTTAGGGTCAGGGTTAGGGTCAGGGTTAGGCTCAGGGTTAGGGTTAGGGTTAGGCTCAGGGTCAGGGTTAGGCTCAGGGTTAGGGTTAGGGTTAGGGTCAGGGTCAGGGTCAGGGTTAAGCTCAGGGTCAGGGTCAGGGTTAGGCTCAGGGTCAGGGTTAAGCTCAGGGTCAGGGTCAGGGTTAGTAATAGTTGATAGTGAAGCTGCAGTAGAGAATTAAACATGTAAACTAGCTGTTTATACACTTACACCTAAAATATACTTATACTAGACTCTAAACTAAAAACTACTATTTAGTACTACTGCACTGATACTAGTACACTTACTACATACAGTATACTTTACTAAAGGTTACCTAATACACTGAACTATAAGTGGGCGTGGCCGTTTGCAGGTTTTAATCTTTCTGCTCTCCTGATTTTAGAATCTCGACTCCTCTGTCGAACTTTCCGTCTCTAACTCTGAGAGGTGAGTGAGCACATTCAGCACTCGTGCACACTCGTGTGTTTTTGTTTACGTTAATGGATCATCTGTTCACTCCTCAGAAACCATGCTGGAGTCCAGACCTCTGGTGGAAAGCTCAACAACTAAGAAGGTTCTCATCAAGACCATCGAGACCAGAGACGGCCAGGTGGGTTTCAAACCACTGAACTCACTGAAACGTGAATATGATAATAAAGTACTGAAAACGAATAAACCAGAACTAGTAGAGTTAATCAGAGTAATGTACTGTCGTGTGAGTATTTTAGTACTACTTTTACATCATGTTACATGAAATACCACAATTAAAACATTTTAAACAGAAGCTTTTAAATAAACTTAAATAAGAAATATCTGATTCAGGATCAGGATCAGTGCACTGTAAAACAAATAACTCAGTTTAGTTAATAAAGCACAGCCTGCCTCTCTCACTGCCTCTCTCACTGCCTCTCTCACTGCCTCTCTCACTGCCTCTCTCACTGTGTCTCTCACTGCCTCTCTCACTGCCTCTCTGACTGCCTCTCTCACTGCCTCTCTCACTGCCTCTCTCACTGCCTCTCTGACTGCCTCTCTCACTGTGTCTCTCACTGCCTCTCTCACTGCCTCTCTCACTGCCTCTCTCACTGCCTCTCTGGCTGCCTCTCTCACTGCCTCTCTGACTGCCTCTCTCACTGCGTCTCTCACTGCCTCTCTCACTGCCTCTCTCACTGCCTCTCTGACTGCCTCTCTCACTGTGTCTCTCACTGCCTCTCTCACTGCCTCTCTCACTGCCTCTCTGACTGCCTCTCTCACTGTGTCTCTCACTGCATCTCTCACTGCCTCTCTCACTGCCTCTCTCACTGCCTCTCTCACTGCCTCTCTCACTGCCTCTCTGGCTGCCTCTCTCACTGCCTCTCTGACTGCCTCTCTCACTGCGTCTCTCACTGCCTCTTGACTGCCTCTCTCATGCTCTCTCAACTGCGTCTCTCACTGCCTCTCTGGCTGCCTCTCTCACTGCCTCTCTCACTGCACTCTCTCACTGCCTCTCTGACTGCCTCTCTCACTGTGTCTCTCACTGCCTCTCTCACTGCCTCTCTGACTGCCTCTCTCACTGCCTCTCTCACTGCGTCTCTCACTGCCTCTCTGGCTGCCTCTCTCACTGCCTCTCTGACTGCCTCTCTCACTGCCTCTCTCACTGCGTCTCTCACTGCGTCTCTGGCTGCCTCTCTCACTGCCTCTCTGACTGCCTCTCTCACTGCCTCTCTGGCTGCCTCTCTCACTGCCTCTCTCACTGCCTCTCTCACTGCCTCTCTGGCGTGCCTCTCTCACTGCTCTCTGACTGCCTCTCTCACTGCCTCTCTGGCAGCCTCTCTCACTGCCTCTCTGACTGCCTCTCTCACTGCCTCTCTCACTGCCTCTCTCGCTGCCTCTCTGGCTGCCTCTCTCACTGCCTCTCTGACTGCCTCTCTCACTGCCTCTCTGGCTGCCTCTAACACTGTCTCTCTGACTGCCTCTCTCACTGCCTCTCTCACTGCCTCTCTCACTGTCTCTCTCACTGCCTCTCTCACTGCGTCTCTCACTGCCTCTCTCACTGCGTCTCTCACTGCTTCTCTCACTGCCTCTCTCACTGTCTCTCTCACTATCTCTCTCACTGCCTCTCTGACTGCCTCTCTCACTGCCTCTCTCACTGTCTCTCTCACTGCCTCTCTCACTGCGTCTCTCACTGCGTCTCTCACTGCTTCTTTCACTGCCTCTCTCACTGCCTCTCTCACTGTCTCTTTCACTGCGTCTCTCACTGCTTCTCTGGCTGCCTCTCTCACTGCCTCTCTGACTGCCTCTCTCACTGCCTCTCTCACTGCCTCTCTCACTGCGTCTCTCACTGCCTCTCTCACTGCCTCTCTCACTGCCTCTCTGGCTGCCTCTCTCACTGCCTCTCTCACTGTCTCTCTCACTGTCTCTCTCACTGCCTCTCTCACTGCCTCTCTCACTGCCTCTCTGGCTGCCTCTCTCATTGCCTCTCTGGCTGCCTCTCTCACTGCCTCTCTCACTGTCTCTCTCACTGCCTCTCTCACTGCCTCTCTCACTGCGTCTCTCACTGCCTCTCTCACTGCGTCTCTCACTGCCTCTCTGACTGCCTCTCTGGCTGCCTCTCTCACTGCCTCTCTCACTGTCTCTCTCACTGCCTCTCTCACTGTCTCTCTCACTGCCTCTCTCACTGCCTCTCTCACTGCCTCTCTGGCTGCCTCTCTCATTGCCTCTCTGGCTGCCTCTCTCACTGCCTCTCTCACTGTCTCTCTCACTGCCTCTCTGGCTGCCTCTCTCACTGTCTCTCTCACTGCCTCTCTCACTGTCTCTCTCACTGCCTCTCTGGCTGCCTCTCTCACTGTCTCTCTCACTGCCTCTCTCACTGTCTCTCTCACTGTCTCTCTGACTGCCTCTCTCACTGTCTCTCTCACTGCCTCTCTCACTGCCTCTCTGACTGACTCTCTTACTGCCTCTCTGGCTGCCTCTCTCACTGTCTCTCTCACTGTCTCTCTCACTGCCTCTCTGGCTGTCTCTCTCACTGTCTCTCTCACTGCCTCTCTCACTGCCTCTCTGACTGCCTCTCTGGCTGCCTCTCTCACTGTCTCTCTCACTGCCTCTCTCACTGTCTCTCTCACTGCCTCTCTCACTGTCTCTTTGACTGCCTCTCTCACTGCCTCTCTCACTGCCTCTCTTACTGCCTCTCTCACTGCCTCTCTGACTGTCTCTCTCACTGCCTCTCTCACTGCCTCTCTCACTGCCTCTCTCACTGTCTCTCTGACTGCCTCTCTGACTGTCTCTCTGACTGTCTCTCTCATTGTCTCTCTGACTGTCTCTCTCACTGCCTCTCTCACTGCCTCTCTGACTGCCTCTCTCACTGTCTCTCTGACTGTCTCTCTCACTGCCTCTCTCACTGCCTCTCTCTCTGCCTCTCTCACTGCCTCTCTGACTGCCTCTCTCACTGCCTCTCTCACTGCCTCTCTGACTACCTCTCTCACTGTCTCTCTGACTGTCTCTCTCACTGCCTCTCTCACTGCCTCTCTGACTGCCTCTCTCTCTGCCTCTCTCACTGCCTCTCTGACTGCCTCTCTCACTGCCTCTCTCACTGCCTCTCTGACTACCTCTCTCACTGTCTCTCTGACTGTCTCTCTCACTGCCTCTCTCACTGCCTCTCTGACTGCCTCTCTCACTGTCTCTCTGACTGTCTCTCTCACTGCCTCTCTCACTGCCTCTCTGACTGCCTCTCTCACTGTCTCTCTCACTGCCTCTCTCACTGCCTCTCTGACTGTCTCTCTCACTGCCTCTCTCACTGCCTCTCTCACTGTCTCTCTGACTGTCTCTCTCACTGCCTCTCTCACTGCCTCTCTGACTGTCTCTCTCATTGCCTGTCTCACTGCCTCTCTGACTGCCTCTCTCACTGCCTCTCTCACTGCCTCTCTCACTGTCTCTCTGACTGTCTCTCTCACTGCCTCTCTCACTGCCTCTCTGACTGTCTCTCTCATTGCCTGTCTCACTGCCTCTCTGACTGCCTCTCTCACTGTCTCTCTGACTGCCTCTCTCACTGTCTCTCTCACTGCCTCTCTCACTGCCTCTCTGACTGTCTCTCTCACTGTCTCTCTGACTGTCTCTCTCACTGCCTACCTACCTAAGCAGCCCGTGTCTGTTATCTGATGTAGTGTCTGTTATCTGATCTAGTGTCTGTTATCTGATCTAGTGTCTGTTATCTGATCTAGTATCTGTTATCTGATCTAGTGTCTGTTATCTGATCTAGTGTCTGTTATCTGATCTAGTGTCTGTTATCTGATCTAGTGTCTGTTATCTGATCTAGTGTCTGTTATCTGATCTAGTGTCTGTTATCTGATCTAGTATCTGTTATCTGATGGAGTGTCTGTTATCTGGTCTAGTGTCTGATATCTGTAGTGTCTGTTATCTGATGTAGTGTCTGATATCTGTAGTGTCTGTTATCTGATGTAGTGTCTGATATCTGTAGTGTCTGTTATCTGATGTAGTGTCTGTTATCTGGTCTAGCATCTAATAATGAACTGAAAGTTTATTTATAGATTTTTTACAGATATTATTCACCAAACATTTTAGAAACGTTAGAGACAAACGTTCACTCCGTTATCTGAAGCCTGTAGAACTGAGAGCCTGTAGGAAACCTGACAGCACAGTGTGATACTAAGATTGCCCCCTGCTGGGAAAACTGTAGAATACAGTAGAACAGTGCTGTGTTTTTCACTTATAAATATTATTATATATAAAATCTATTGTTTTCAGACAGGAAGTTTACATTTATTCAGTAAACACTTTATTATTAAATATTAAACAGTATTAATAGAGTAAGTAGTGCTTTTACACTTTATTATTAAATATTAATCAGTATTAATAAAGTAAGTAGTGCTTTAACACTTTGTTATTAAATATTAATCAGTATTAATAGAGTAAGTAGTGCTTTTACACTTTATTATTAAATATTAAACAGTATTAATAGAGTAAGTAGTGCTTTTACGCATTATTATTAAATATTAATCAGTATTAATAGAGTAAGTAGTGCTTTTACACTTTATTATTAAATATTAAACAATATTAATAGAGTAAGTAGCACTTTTACACATTATTATTAAATATTAAACAGTATTAATAGAGTAAGTAGTGTTTTTACACTTTATTATTAAATATTAAACCGTATTAATAGAGTAAGTAGAGCTTTTACACTTTATTATTTAATATTAATCAGTATTAATAGAGTAAGTAGTACTTTTACACTGTATTATTAAATATTAAACAGTATTAATAGAGTAAGTAGTGTTTTTACACTTTATTATTAAATATTAATCAGTATTAATAGAGTAAGTAGAGCTTTTACACTGTATTATTAAATATTAAACAGTATTAATAGAGTAAGTAGTGTTTTTACACTTTATTATTAAATATTAATCAGTATTAATAGAGTAAGTAGTACTTTTACACTTTATCATTAAATATTAAACAATATTAATAGAATAAGAAGTGCTTTTACATTTTATTATTAAATATTAATCAGTATTAATAGAGTAAGTTGAGCTTTTACACTTTATTATTAAATATGAATCAGTATTA
>CM038723.1:40909697-40945124 GCA_021613375.1 Megaleporinus macrocephalus
GCAGGAGAGAGTCTGAGTTTGAGTAGTGAGTGTAAAGCAGGAGAGAGTCTAATTTGAGTAGAGTATAAAGCAGGAGTGAGTCTGAGTTTGGTAAGTGAATGTAAAGAAGAAGAGAGTCTGAGTATGAGTAGAGTATAAAGCAGTAATGAGTTTGAGTAGTGAGTGTAACGCAGGAGTGAGTCTGAGTTTGAGTAGTGAATGTAAAGCAGAAGAGAGTCTGAGTTTGAGTAGAGTATAAAGCAGTAATGAGTTTGAGTTTGAGTAGTGAGTGTAACGCAGGAGAGAGTCTGAGTTTAAGTATTGAGTATAAAGCAGGAGGGAGTCTGAATTTGAGTAGGCTATAAAGCAGGAATGAGTCTGAGTTTGAGTAGTTAGTGTAAAGCAGGAGAGAGTCTGAGTTTGAGTAGTGAGTGTAAAGCAGGAGAGAGTCTGAGTTTGAGTAGTGAGTGTAAAGCAGGAGAGAGTCTGAGTTTGAGTAGTGAGTGTAAAGCAGGAGAGTCTGAGTTTGAGTAGTGAGTATAAAGCATGAGAGAGTCTGAGTTTGAGTAGTGAGTGTAAAGTAGGAGAGAGTCTGAGTTTGAGTAGTGAGTGTAGAGCAGAAGAGAGTCTGAGTTTGAGTAGAGTATAAAGCAGGAGTGAGTCTGAGTTTGAGTAGTGAGTGTAAAGTAGGAGAGAGTCTGAGTTTGAGTAGTGAGTGGAAAGCAGGAGAGAGTCTGAGTTTGAGTAGTGAGTGTAAAGTAGGAGAGAGTCTGAGTTTGAGTAGAGTATAAAGCAGTAGAGAGTCTGAGTTTGAGTAGTGAGTATAAAGCAGGAGAGAGTCTGAGTTTGAGTAGTGAGTGTAAAGCAGGAGAGAGTCTAATTTGAGTAGAGTATAAAGCAGGAGTGAGTCTGAGTTTGGTAAGTGAATGTAAAGAAGAAGAGAGTCTGAGTATGAGTAGAGTATAAAGCAGTAATGAGTTTGAGTTTGAGTAGTGAGTGTAACGCAGGAGTGAGTCTGAGTTTGAGTAGTGAATGTAAAGCAGAAGAGAGTCTGAGTTTGAGTAGAGTATAAAGCAGTAATGAGTTTGAGTTTGAGTAGTGAGTGTAACGCAGGAGAGAGTCTGAGTTTAAGTATTGAGTATAAAGCAGGAGTGAGTCTGAGTTTGGTAAGTGAATGTAAAGAAGAAGAGAGTCTGAGTATGAGTAGAGTATAAAGCAGTAATGAGTTTGAGTAGTGAGTGTAACGCAGGAGTGAGTCTGAGTTTGAGTAGTGAATGTAAAGCAGAAGAGAGTCTGAGTTTGAGTAGAGTATAAAGCAGTAATGAGTTTGAGTTTGAGTAGTGAGTGTAACGCAGGAGAGAGTCTGAGTTTAAGTATTGAGTATAAAGCAGGAGGGAGTCTGAATTTGAGTAGGCTATAAAGCAGGAATGAGTCTGAGTTTGAGTAGTTAGTGTAAAGCAGGAGAGAGTCTGAGTTTGAGTAGTGAGTGTAAAGCAGGAGAGAGTCTGAGTTTGAGTAGTGAGTGTAAAGCAGGAGAGAGTCTGAGTTTGAGTAGTGAGTGTAAAGCAGGAGAGTCTGAGTTTGAGTAGTGAGTATAAAGCATGAGAGAGTCTGAGTTTGAGTAGTGAGTGTAAAGTAGGAGAGAGTCTGAGTTTGAGTAGTGAGTGTAGAGCAGAAGAGAGTCTGAGTTTGAGTAGAGTATAAAGCAGGAGTGAGTCTGAGTTTGAGTAGTGAGTGTAAAGTAGGAGAGAGTCTGAGTTTGAGTAGTGAGTGGAAAGCAGGAGAGAGTCTGAGTTTGAGTAGTGAGTGTAAAGTAGGAGAGAGTCTGAGTTTGAGTAGAGTATAAAGCAGTAGAGAGTCTGAGTTTGAGTAGTGAGTATAAAGCAGGAGAGAGTCTGAGTTTGAGTAGTGAGTGTAAAGCAGGAGAGAGTCTAATTTGAGTAGAGTATAAAGCAGGAGTGAGTCTGAGTTTGGTAAGTGAATGTAAAGAAGAAGAGAGTCTGAGTATGAGTAGAGTATAAAGCAGTAATGAGTTTGAGTTTGAGTAGTGAGTGTAACGCAGGAGTGAGTCTGAGTTTGAGTAGTGAATGTAAAGCAGAAGAGAGTCTGAGTTTGAGTAGAGTATAAAGCAGTAATGAGTTTGAGTTTGAGTAGTGAGTGTAACGCAGGAGAGAGTCTGAGTTTAAGTATTGAGTGTAAAGCAGGAGGGAGTCTGAGTTTGAGTAGGCTATAAAGCAGGAATGAGTCTGAGTTTGAGTAGTGAGTGTAAAGCAGGAGAGAGTCTGAGTTTGAGAAGTGAGTGTAAAGCAGGAGAGAGTCTGAGTTTGAGTAGTGAGTGTAAAGCAGGAGAGAGTCTGAGTTTGAGTAGTGAGTGTAAAGCAGGAGAGTCTGAGTTTGAGTAGTGAGTATAAAGCATGAGAAAGTCTGAGTTTGAGTAGTGAGTGTAAAGTAAGAGAGAGTCTGAGTTTGAGTAGTGAGTGTAAAGCAGGAGAGTCTGAGTTTGAGTAGAGTATAAAGCAGGAGAGAGTCTGAGTTTGAGTAGAGTGTAAAGTAGGAGAGAGTCTGAGTTTGAGTAGTGAGTGTAAAGTAGGAGAGAGTCTGAGTTTGAGAAGTGAGTGTAGAGCAGAAGAGAGTCTGAGTTTGAGTAGAGTATAAAGCAGGAGTGAGTCTGAGTTTGAGTAGTGAGTGTAAAGTAGGAGAGAGTCTGAGTTTGAGTAGTGAGTGGAAAGGAGGAGAGAGTCTGAGTTTGAGTAGTGAGTGTAAAGTAGGAGAGAGTCTGAGTTTGAGTAGAGTATAAAGCAGTAGAGAGTCTGAGTTTGAGTAGTGAGTATAAAGCAGGAGAGAGTCTGAGTTTAAGTAGTGAGTGTAAAGCAGGAGAGAGTCTAATTTGAGTAGAGTATAAAGCAGGAGTGAGTCTGAGTTTGGTAAGTGAATGTAAAGAAGAAGAGAGTCTGAGTTTGAGTAGAGTATAAAGCAGTAATGAGTTTGAGTTTGAGTAGTGAGTGTAACGCAGGAGTGAGTCTGAGTTTGAGTAGTGAATGTAAAGCAGAAGAGAGTCTGAGTTTGAGTAGAGTATAAAGCAGTAATGAGTTTGAGTTTGAGTAGTGAGTGTAACGCAGGAGAGAGTCTGAGTTTAAGTATTGAGTGTAAAGCAGGAGGGAGTCTGAGTTTGAGTAGGCTATAAAGCAGGAATGAGTCTGAGTTTGAGTAGTTAGTGTAAAGCAGGAGAGAGTCTGAGTTTGAGTAGTGAGTGTAAAGCAGGAGAAAGTCTGAGTTTGAGTAGTGAGTGTAAAGCAGGAGAGAGTCTGAGTTTGAGTAGTGAGTGTAAAGCAGGAGAGAGTCTGAGTTTGAGTAGAATATAAAGGAGGAGTGAGTCTGAGTTTGAGTAGTTAGTGTAAAGCAGAAGAGTCTGAGTTTGAGTAGAGTATAAAGCAGCAATGAGTTTGAATTTGAGTAGTGAGTGTAAAGTAGGAGAGAGTCTGAGTTTGAGTAGAGTGTAAAGCAGAAGAGAGTCTGAGTTTGAGTAGTGAGTGTAAAGTAGGAGAGAGTCTGAGTAGTGAGTGTAAAGCAGCAGAACGTCTGAGTTTGAGTAGTGAGTGTAAAGCAGGAGAGAGTCTGAGTTTGAGTAGTGAGTGTAAAGCAGGAGAGAGTCTGAGTTTGAATAGTAAACATAAAGTAGGAGAGAGTCTGAGTTTTGGTATTGAGTGTAAAGCAGGAGAGAGTCTGAGTTTGAGTAGTGAGTGTAAAGTAGGAGAGAGTCTGAGTTTGAGTAGTGAGTGTAAAGCAGGAGTGAGTCTGAGTTTGAGTAGAGTATAAAGCAGTAATGAGTTTGAGTAGTGAGTGTAACGCAGGAGAACGTCTGAGTTTGAGTAGTGAGTGTAAAGCAGGAGAGAGTCTGAGTATGAGTAGTGAGTGTAAAGCAGGAGAGAGTCTGAGTTTGAATAGTAAACATAAAGTAAGAGAGAGTCTGAGTTTGAGTAGTGAATATAAAGCAGGAGAGAGTCTGAGTTTGAGTAGTGAGTGTAAAGCAGGAGAGAGTCTGAGTTTGAGTAGTGAGTGTAAAGCAGGAGAGAGTCTGAGTTTGAGTAGAGTATAAAGCAGTAATGAGTTTGAGTTTGAGTAGTGAGTGTAACGCAGGAGAGAGTCTGAGTTTAAGTATTGAGTGTAAAGCAGGAGGGAGTCTGAGTTTGAGTAGAGTATAAAGCAGTAATGAGTTTGAGTTTGAGTAGTGAGTGTAAAGTAGGAGAGAGTCTGAGTTTGAGTAGTTAGTGTAAAGCAGGAGAGAGTCTGAGTTTGAGTAGTGAGTGTAAAGCAGGAGAAAGTCTGAGTTTAAGTAGTGAGTGTAAAGCAGGCGAGAGTCTGAGTTTGAGTAGAGTATAAAGGAGGAGTGAATCTGAGTTTGAGTAGTTAGTGTAAAGCAGAAGAGTCTGAGTTTGAGTAGAGTATAAAGCAGCAATGAGTTTGAATTTGAGTAGTGAGTGTAAAGTAGGAGAGAGTCTGAGTTTGAGTAGAGTGTAAAGCAGGAGAGAGTCTGAGCTTGAGTAGTGAGTGTAAAGTAGGAGAGAGTCTGAGTTTGAGTAGTGAGTGTAAAGCAGGAGAACGTCTGAGTTTGAGTAGTGAGTGTAAAGCAGGAGAGAGTCTGAGTTTGAGTAGTGAGTGTAAAGCAGGAGAGAGTCTGAGTTTAAGTAGTAAGTGTAAAGCAGGAGAGAGTCTGAGTTTGAGTAGTGAGTGTAAAGTAGGAGTGAGTCTGAGTTTGAGTAGTGAATATAAAGCAGGAGAGAGTCTGAGTTTGAGTAGTGAGTTTAAAGTAGGAGTGAGTCTGAGTTTGAGTAGTGAATATAAAGCAGGAGAGAGTCTGAGTTTGAGTAGTGAGTGTAAAGCAGAAGAGAGTCTGAGTTTGAGTAGTGAGTGTAAAGCAGGAGAGAGTCTGAGTTTGAGTAGTGAGTGTAAAGTAGGAGAGTCTGAGTTTGAGTAGAGTGTAAAGCAAGAGAGAGTCTGAGTTTGAGTAGTGAGTGTAAAGTAGGAGAGAGTCTGAGTTTGAGTAGTGAGTGTAAAGTAGGAGAGAGTCTGAGTTTGAGTAGTGAGTGTAAAGCAGAAGAGAGTCTGAGTTTGAGTAGAGTATAAAGCAGTAGTGAGTTTGAGTAGTGAGTGTAAAGTAGGAGAGAGTCTGAGTTTGAGTAGAGTATAAAGCAGTAGAGAGTCTGAGTTTGAGTAGTGAGTATAAAGCAGGAGAGAGTCTGAGTTTGAGTAGTGAGTGTAAAGCAGGAGAGAGTCTAATTTGAGTAGAGTATAAAGCAGGAGTAAGTCTGAGCTTGGTAAGTGAATGTAAAGCAGAAGAGAGTCTGTGTTTGAGTAGAGTATAAAGAAGTAATGAGTTTGAGTTTGAGTAGTGAGTGTAACGCAGGAGTGAGTCTGAGTTTGAGTAGTGAATGTAAAGCAGAAGAGAGTCTGAGTTTGAGTAGTGAGTGTAAAGCAGGAGAGAGTCTGAGTTTGAGTAGTGAGTGTAAAGCAGGAGAGAGTCTGAGTTTGAGTAGAGTATAAAGGAGGAGTGAGTCTGAGTTTGAGTAGTTAGTGTAAAGCAGAAGAGAGTCTGAGTTTGAGTAGAGTATAAAGCAGCAATGAGTTTGAATTTGAGTAGTGAGTGTAACGCAGGAGAGAGTCTGAGTTTAAGTAATGAGTGTAAAGCAGGTGGGAGTCTGAGTTTGAGTAGGCTATAAAGCAGGAATGAGTCTGAGTTTGAGTAGTTAGTGTAACGCAGTAGAGAGTCTGAGTTTGAGTAGTGAGTGTAAAGCAGGAGAAAGTCTTAGTTTGAGTAGTGAGTGTAAAGCAGGAGAGAGTCTGAGTTTGAGTAGTGAGTGTAAAGCAGGAGAGAGTCTGAGTTTGTGTAGAGTATAAAGGAGGAGTGAGTCTGAGTTTGAGTAGTTAGTGTAAAGCAGAAGAGTCTGAGTTTGAGTAGAGTATAAAGCAGCAATGAGTTTGAATTTGAGTAGTGAGTGTAAAGTAGGAGAGAGTCTGAGTTTGAGTAGAGTGTAAAGCAGGAGAGAGTCTGAGTTTGAGTAGTGAGTGTAAAGCAGGAGAAAGTCTGAGTTTAAGTAGTGAGTGTAAAGCAGGCGAGAGTCTGAGTTTGAGTAGAGTATAAAGGAGGAGTGAATCTGAGTTTGAGTAGTTAGTGTAAAGCAGAAGAGTCTGAGTTTGAGTAGAGTATAAAGCAGTAATGAGTTTGAGTTTGAGTAGTGAGTGTAACGCAGGAGAGAGTCTGAGTTTAAGTATTGAGTGTAAAGCAGGAGGGAGTCTGAGTTTGAGTAGAGTATAAAGCAGTAATGAGTTTGAGTTTGAGTAGTGAGTGTAAAGTAGGAGAGAGTCTGAGTTTGAGTAGTGAGTGTAAAGCAGGAGAGAGTCTGAGTTTGAGTAGTGAGTGTAAAGCAGGAGAAAGTCTGAGTTTAAGTAGTGAGTGTAAAGCAGGCGAGAGTCTGAGTTTGAGTAGAGTATAAAGGAGGAGTGAATCTGAGTTTGAGTAGTTAGTGTAAAGCAGAAGAGTCTGAGTTTGAGTAGAGTATAAAGCAGCAATGAGTTTGAATTTGAGTAGTGAGTGTAAAGTAGGAGAGAGTCTGAGTTTGAGTAGAGTGTAAAGCAGGAGAGAGTCTGAGCTTGAGTAGTGAGTGTAAAGTAGGAGAGAGTCTGAGTTTGAGTAGTGAGTGTAAAGCAGGAGAACGTCTGAGTTTGAGTAGTGAGTGTAAAGCAGGAGAGAGTCTGAGTTTGAGTAGTGAGTGTAAAGCAGGAGAGAGTCTGAGTTTAAGTAGTAAGTGTAAAGCAGGAGAGAGTCTGAGTTTGAGTAGTGAGTGTAAAGTAGGAGTGAGTCTGAGTTTGAGTAGTGAATATAAAGCAGGAGAGAGTCTGAGTTTGAGTAGTGAGTGTAAAGCAGGAGTGAGTCTGAGTTTGAGTAGTGAATATAAAGCAGGAGAGAGTCTGAGTTTGAGTAGTGAGTGTAAAGCAGAAGAGAGTCTGAGTTTGAGTAGTGAGTGTAAAGCAGGAGAGAGTCTGAGTTTGAGTAGTGAGTGTAAAGTAGGAGAGTCTGAGTTTGAGTAGAGTGTAAAGCAAGAGAGAGTCTGAGTTTGAGTAGTGAGTGTAAAGTAGGAGAGAGTCTGAGTTTGAGTAGTGAGTGTAAAGTAGGAGAGAGTCTGAGTTTGAGTAGTGAGTGTAAAGCAGAAGAGAGTCTGAGTTTGAGTAGAGTATAAAGCAGTAGTGAGTTTGAGTAGTGAGTGTAAAGTAGGAGAGAGTCTGAGTTTGAGTAGAGTATAAAGCAGTAGAGAGTCTGAGTTTGAGTAGTGAGTATAAAGCAGGAGAGAGTCTGAGTTTGAGTAGTGAGTGTAAAGCAGGAGAGAGTCTAATTTGAGTAGAGTATAAAGCAGGAGTAAGTCTGAGCTTGGTAAGTGAATGTAAAGCAGAAGAGAGTCTGTGTTTGAGTAGAGTATAAAGAAGTAATGAGTTTGAGTTTGAGTAGTGAGTGTAACGCAGGAGTGAGTCTGAGTTTGAGTAGTGAATGTAAAGCAGAAGAGAGTCTGAGTTTGAGTAGTGAGTGTAAAGCAGGAGAGAGTCTGAGTTTGAGTAGTGAGTGTAAAGCAGGAGAGAGTCTGAGTTTGAGTAGAGTATAAAGGAGGAGTGAGTCTGAGTTTGAGTAGTTAGTGTAAAGCAGAAGAGAGTCTGAGTTTGAGTAGAGTATAAAGCAGCAATGAGTTTGAATTTGAGTAGTGAGTGTAACGCAGGAGAGAGTCTGAGTTTAAGTAATGAGTGTAAAGCAGGTGGGAGTCTGAGTTTGAGTAGGCTATAAAGCAGGAATGAGTCTGAGTTTGAGTAGTTAGTGTAACGCAGTAGAGAGTCTGAGTTTGAGTAGTGAGTGTAAAGCAGGAGAAAGTCTTAGTTTGAGTAGTGAGTGTAAAGCAGGAGAGAGTCTGAGTTTGAGTAGTGAGTGTAAAGCAGGAGAGAGTCTGAGTTTGTGTAGAGTATAAAGGAGGAGTGAGTCTGAGTTTGAGTAGTTAGTGTAAAGCAGAAGAGTCTGAGTTTGAGTAGAGTATAAAGCAGCAATGAGTTTGAATTTGAGTAGTGAGTGTAAAGTAGGAGAGAGTCTGAGTTTGAGTAGAGTGTAAAGCAGGAGAGAGTCTGAGTTTGAGTAGTGAGTGTAAAGTAGGAGAGAGTCTGAGTTTGAGTAGTGAGTGTAAAGCAGGAGAACGTCTGAGTTTGAGTAGTGAGTGTAAAGCAGGAGAGAGTCTGAGTTTGAGTAGTGAGTGTAAAGCAGGAGAGTCTGAGTTTAAGTAGTAAGTGTAAAGCAGGAGAGAGTCTTAGTTTGAGTAGTGAGTGTAAAGTAGGAGTGAGTCTGAGTTTGAGTAGTGAATATAAAGCAGGAGAGAGTCTGTGTTTGATTAGTGAGTGTAAAGAAGGAGTGAGTCTGAGTTTGAGTAGTGAATATAAAGCAGGAGAGAGTCTGAGTTTGAGTAGTGAGTGTAAAGCAGGAAAGAGTCTGAGTTTGAGTAGTGAGTGTAAAGCAGGAGAGAGTCTGAGTTTGAGTAGTGAGTGTAAAGTAGGAGAGTCTGAGTTTGAGTAGAGTGTAAAGCAGGAGAGAGTCTGAGTTTGAGTAGTGAGTGTAAAGTAGGAGAGAGTCTGAGTTTGAGTAGTGAGTGTAAAGTAGGAGAGAGTCTAAGTTTGAGTAGTGAGTGTAAAGCAGAAGAGAGTCTGAGTTTGAGTAGAGTATAAAGCAGTAGTGAGTTTGAGTAGTGAGTGTAAAGTAGGAGAGAGTCTGAGTTTGAGTAGTGAGTATAAAGCAGGAGAGAGTCTGAGTTTGAGTAGTGAGTGTAAAGTAGGAGAGAGTCTGAGTATGAGTAGAGTATAAAGCAGTAGAGAGTCTGAGTTTGAGTAGTTAGTATAAAGCAGGAGAGAGTCTGAGTTTGAGTAGTGAGTGTAAAGCAGGAGAGAGTCTAATTTGAGTAGAGTATAAAGCAGGAGTGAGTCTGAGTTTGGTAAGTGAATGTAAAGCAGAAGAGAGTCTGTGTTTGAGTAGAGTATAAAGCAGTAATGAGTTTGAGTTTGAGTAATGAGTGTAAAGCAGGAGAGACTCTGAGTTTGAGTAGTGAGTGTAAAGCAGGAGAGAGTCTGAGATTGAGTAGTGAGTGTAAAGTAGGAGAGAGTCTGAGTTTGAGTAGTGAGTGTAAAGCAGGAGAGAGTCTGAGTTTAAGTAGTAAGTGTAAAGCAGGAGAGAGTCTGAGTTTGAGTAGTGAGTGTAAAGTAGGAGTGAGTCTGAGTTTGAGTAGTGAATATAAAGCAGGAGAGAGTCTGAGTTTGAGTAGTGAGTGTAAAGCAGGAGAGAGTCTGAGTTTGAGTAGTGAGTGTAAAGCAGGAGAGAGTCTGAGTTTAAGTAGTGAGTGTAAAGTAGGAGAGTCTGAGTTTGAGTAGAGTGTAAAGCAGGAGAGAGTCTGAGTTTGAGTAGTGAGTGTAAAGTAGGAGAGTCTGAGTTTGAGTAGTGAGTGTAAAGCAGAAGAGAGTCTGAGTTTGAGTAGAGTATAAAGCAGGAGTGTGTCTGAGTTTGAGTAGTGAGTGTAAAGCAGGAGAGAGTCTGAGTTTGAGTAGTGATTGTAAAGTAGGAGAGAGTCTGAGTTTGAGTAGTGAGTGTAAAGCAGGAGAGAGTCTGAGTTTGAGTAGTGAGTATGAAGTAGGAGAGAGTCTGAGTTTGAGTAGTGAGTGTAAAGCAGGAGAGAGTCTAGTTTGAGTAGTGAGTGTAAAGCAGGAGAGAGTCTGAGTTTGAGTAGTGAGTGTAAAGTAGGAGAGAGTCTGAGTTTAAGTAGTGATTGTAAAGTAGGAGAGAGTCTGAGTTTGAGTAGTGAGTGTAAAGCAGGAGAGAGTCTAATTTGAGTAGAGTATAAAGCAGGAGTGAGTCTGAGTTTGGTAAGTGAATGTAAAGCAGAAGAGAGTCTGAGTTTGAGTAAAGTATAAAGCAGTAGTGAGTTTGAGTAGTGAGTGTAAAGAAGGAGAGAGTCTGAGTTTGTGTAGTGAGTGTAAAGCAGGAGAGAGTCTGAGTTTGAGTAGTGAGTGTAAAGTAGGAGAGAGTCTGAGTATGAGTAGAGTATAAAGCAGTAATGAGTTTGAGTTTTAGTAGTGAATGTAAAGCAGAAGAGAGTCTGAGTTTGAGTAGAGTATAAAGCAGCAATGAGTTTGAATTTGAGTAGTGAGTTTAAAGTAGGAGAGAGTCTGAGTTTGAGTAGAATGTAAATCAGGAGTGTGTCTAAGTTTGAGTAATGAGTGTAAAGCAGGAGAGAGTCTGAATTTGAGTAGTGAGTGTAAAGCAGGAGAACGTCTGAGTTTGAGTAGTGAGTGTAAAGCAGGAGAGAGTCTGAGTTTGAGTAGTGAGTGTAAAGCAGGAGAGAGTCTGAGTTTAAGTAGTAAGTGTAAAGCAGGAGAGAGTCTGAGTTTGAGTAGTGAGTGTAAAGTAGGAGTGAGTCTGAGTTTGAGTAGTGAATATAAAGCAGGAGAGAGTCTGAGTTTGAGTAGTGAGTGTAAAGCAGAAGAGAGTCTGAGTTTGAGTAGAGTATAAAGCAGGAGTGAGTCTGAGTTTGAGTAGTGAGTGTAAAGTAGGAGAGAGTCTGAGTTTGAGTAGTGAGTGTAAAGCAGGAGAGAGTCTGAGTTTGAGTAGTGAGTGTAAAGTAGGAGAGAGTCTGAGTATGAGTAGAGTATAAAGCAGTAGAGAGTCTGAGTTTGAGTAGTGAGTATAAAGCAGGAGAGAGTCTGTGTTTGAGTAGTGAGTGTAAAGCAGGAGAGAGTCTGAATTTGAGTAGAGTATAAAGCAGGAGTGAGTCTGAGTTTGGTAAGTGAATGTAAAGCAGAAGAGAGTCTGAGTTTGAGTAAAGTATAAAGCAGTAGTGAGTTTGAGTAGTGAGTGTAAAGTAGGAGAGAGTCTGAGTATGAGTAGAGTATAAAGCAGTAATGAGTTTGAATTTGAGTCGTGAGTGTAACGCAGGAGTGAGTCTGAGTTTGAGTAGTGAATGTAAAGCAGAAGAGAGTCTGAGTTTGAGTAGAGTATAAAGCAGCAATGAGTTTGAATTTGAGTAGTGAGTGTAAAGTAGGAGAGAGTCTGCGTTTGAGTAGAATGTAAAGCAGGAGTGTGTCTAAGTTTGAGTAATGAGTGTAGAGCAGGAGAGACTCTGAGTTTGAGTAGTGAGTGTAAAGCAGGAGAGAGTCTGAGATTGAGTAGTGAGTGTAAAGTAGGAGAGAGTCTGAGTTTGAGTAGTGAGTGTAAAGCAGGAGAGAGTCTGAGTTTGAGTAGTGAGTATAAAGCAGGAGAAAGTCTGAGTTTGAGTAGTGAGTGTAAAGCAGGAGAGAGTCTGAGTTTGAGTAGTGAGTGTAAAGCAGGAGAGAGTCTGAGTTTGAGCAGAGTATAAAGCAGGAGAGAGTCTGAGTTTGAGTAGTGAGTGTAAAGTAGAAGAGAGTCTGAGTTTAAGTAGTGAGTATAAAGTAGAAGAGCGAGTTTGAGTAGTGAGTATAAAGCAGGAGAGAGTCTGAGTCTGAGTAGTGAGTGTAAAGCAGGAGAGTGTTTGAGACTGAGTAGTGAGTGTAAAGCAGGAGAGAGTCTGAGTTGGAGGAGTGTAAAGCAGGAGATAGTCTGAGTAGTAAGTACAAAGTAGGAGAGAGTGAGTTTGAGTAGTGAGTGTAAAGCAGGAGAGAGTCTGAATTTGAGTAGTGAGTGTAAAGTAGGTGAGTCTGAGTTTGAGTAGTGAGTATAAAGCAGGAGAGTTTGAGTAGTGAGTATAAAGTAGGAGAGTCTGAGTTTGAGTAGTGAGTGTAAAGCAGGAGAGAGTCTGAGTTTGAGTAGTGAGTATAAAGTAGGTGAGTCTGAGTTTGAGTAGTGAGTGTAAAGCAGGAGAGTTTGAGTTTGAGTAGTGAGTATAAAGTAGGAGAGTCTGAGTTTGAGTAGTGAGTGTAAAGCTGGAGAGAGTCTGAATTTGAGTAGTGAGTGTAAAGTAGGAGAGAGTCTGAGTCTGAGTAGTGAGTATAAAGTAGAAGAGCGAGTTTGAGTAGTGAGTATAAAGCAGGAGAGAGTCTGAGTCTGAGTAGTGAGTGTAAAGCAGGAGAGTGTTTGAGTTTGAGTAGTGAATGTAAAGCAGGAGAGAGTCTGAGTTGGAGGAGTGTAAAGCAGGAGATAGTCTGAGTAGTAAGTACAAAGTAGGAGAGAGTGAGTTTGAGTAGTGAGTGTAAAGCAGGAGAGAGTCTGAATTTGAGTAATGTGTATAAAGCAGGAGAGAGTCTGAGTTTGAGTATTGAGTATAAAGCAGGAGAGAGTCTGAGTTTGAGTAGTGAGTGTCAAGCAGGAGAGAGTCTGAGTTTGAATAGTAAACATAAAGTAGGAGAGAGTCTGAGTTTTGGTAGTGAGTGTAAAGCAGGAGAGAGTCTGAATTTGAGTCGTGAGTGTAAAGTAGGTGAGTCTGAGTTTGAGTAGTGAGTATAAAGCAGGAGAGTTTGAGTTTGAGTGGTGAGTATAAAGTAGGAGAGTCTGAGTTTGAGTAGTGAGTGTAAAGCAGGAGAGAGTCTGAGTTTGAGTAGTGAGTATAAAGTAGGAGAGTCTGAGTTTGATTAGTGAGTGTAAAGCAGGAGAGAGTCTGAGTTTGAGTAGTGAGTGTAAAGTAGGAGAGAGTCTGAGTTTGAGTAGTGAGTGTAAAGTAGGTGAGTCTGAGTTTGAGTAGTGAGTATAAAGCAGGAGAGTCTGAGTTTGAGTAGTGAGTATAAAGTAGGAGAGTCTGAGTTTGATTAGTGAGTTCAAAGTAGGAGAGTCTGAGTTTGAGTAGTGAGTATAAAGCAGGAGAGAGTCTGAGTTTGAGTAGTGATTGTAAAGCAGGAGAGAGTCTGAGTTTGAGTAATGAGTGTAAAGCAGGAGAGAGTCTGAGTTTGAGTAGTGAGTGTAAAGCAGGAGAGAGTCTGAGTTTGAGTAGTGAGTGTAAAGCAGGAGAGTCTGAGTTTGAGTAGTGAGTGTAAAGCAGGAGAGTCTGAGTTTGAGTAGTGAGTGTAAAGTAGGGGATTCTGAGTTTGAGGTTTGAATGTAAAGCAGGAGAGAGTCTGAGTTTTAAATTGTCTGAGATCAGTTTCATTTATCAGTAGTCAGTAGTGATTATTAAACTGAGTACTGAACTGAATGATCATTAAAAGAATAATGAGGATGTTTGATGGTGTAAATGAGTTTATCAGTAGTCAGTAGTGATTATTAAACTGAGTACTGAACTGAATGATCATTAAAAGAATAATGAGGATGTTTGATGGTGTGAGTTTATCAGTAGTCAGTAGTGATTATTAAACTGAGTACTGAACTGAATGATCATTAAAAGAATAATGAGGATGTTTGATGGTGTAAATGAGTTGATCAGTAGTCAGTAGTGATTATTAAACTGAGTACTGAACTGAATGATCATTAAAAGAATAATGAGGATGTTTGATGGTGTAAATGAGTTGATCAGTAGTCAGTAGTGATTATTAAACTGAGTACTGAACTGAATGATCATTAAAAGAATAATGAGGATGTTTGATGGTGTAAATAAGTTTATCAGTAGTCAGTAGTGATTATTAAACTGAGTACTGAACTGAATGATCATTAAAAGAATAATGAGGATGTTTGATGGTGTAAATGAGTTGATCAGTAGTCAGTAGTGATTATTAAACTGAGTACTGAACTGAATGATCATTAAAAGAATAATGAGGATGTTTGATGGTGTAAATTAGTTTATCAGTAGTCAGTAGTGATTATTAAACTGAGTACTGAACTGTGTAGTTGTGATATTAATATTTTATAAAATGTGTAAAAGAAATAAAAAGATTTCTCTGTATGGAAGGTCAGGTGACTCGACCTTTGAGGTCACGTGACTTCATTCTACTAATTTAATGTTTTTTTTTAGAAATAAGTTTTAAAGGTGTTGATGATTAAAATTAATTCTGTTCCTCTCAGATAATAAAGTATATCTGATAGTCTGTTTGTTTGATTATTATTGATTATTGTTTATACTGATCAGTATTTCCGGTCTCGTTCAGGTTTAGAGAGACTCTTGTTTATGCGCTCGCGCCTCGCCCCCCGCGGGGCTCGACCCTGGGATCTGAGCTCGTGCCGGAAAAAAACACCCCTCAGCTGAGAGCAATAAATACGGCGCGAGCGCGATGGGCGCGCGCACACGGTGTGTTTCTGTTGTGTGGTGATGATCATGGAGGCGGCGGCCGGCGCGTGCTGTGCGCTGATGGAGCCGCGCGCTGAGCTCTGAGCCCCGCGCGCATGGGCTCGGTCACCTCGGCGCTGGCGCGAACGCGCCCCGCGCCCCTCAAAGTGAAGGTGGGCTCAGAACCGCAGAGCGAGCGCAGAGACCGAGAGGAGCACGAGCTGGAGCGGAAGGAGAAGGAGCCCGAGAGGAAGGTGAAGAGAGAGAAGCAGAGAGAGGGCAGCGCCGGTGAGTCCCACTAACACTCAGGCTTAAAGGGGACCTCCACCGAATTTACTGAACTCTCTGCATAACTGAGACCGGGACTACTTTAACCTCACAGCGTCCTGCATGTATCCCTCCACCATGAATGGAGTTTAAGACTGAGATCTTCTCTAAACTATCATAAACAGAGTCTCAGAATCAGACAGTGTATTTATAACATCTACTGTAAGAACTTTCTGTGAGGAGCTTCTAGAGGTGGACGTCTGGTTCCATTCACCACCACTGTGAACAGATCTGACTTTGATTGATTGATTTGATTGTGCAGAGATTGTTTAAACTTTGGTGGAGTTTCCCTTTATGTATCTTGTTGTCCACTAAGAGGCAGTTCCAGGTGTGTTTATAGCAACAGGTGTAGCAAACAAGTGTACACCAGCTCACTGGGATGGTTTGAGGTTTGAAGTATCTGGGCTGTGTTCCAGATCTGTTTGTTTGTTTGTGTGTTTGTTTGTTTACGCTGTGTTTTAAATGTGATGTGTATTAATATCAGTCTGAACAGATCCGGTTCTAATCTGACCAGCTGGTCTGATCTATCTGCGTCGGTCACTCTGTTGTTTGTGGTGTAGTGAGTGATTAGATAGACCACCAGACCTCAGCCTGGACACGACTCGGACGCTCTGGTATTGGATCTGGGCTGTTCAACTGTTCACACAGACACACACACACTTATTTCTAAAGATGGTTCTGTAAGAGTTCCATATAGAACCGTAAACACTGATAGAACCTGTGCATGGTGAAATGGTTCTTCAGATGGATGGAGAACACTGTGTATATGGTTCTGTGTAGAAATAGGTTCTACTGCTGTTACAGCGTCAAGCTTGTATCAGCAGCAGAACCCTAACCCTAGAACCGGTTGTTCATACAAACAACCCTTTAATCGTACAGAGGGTTCTCTGAGTGTTCTATATAGAACCCCTGTTTTAGGGGAAATGGTTTCAGTGCTCGGTCTGAAGGGGAAGTCCACCAACTTTTCAAAATTTCAGCATAATTCGGAAAGATGGAAACGGAGTCAGTCAGAGAGCTTTGATGTGAAGAGGGTTGTTATAGAGATACTTGCTGACCGCTGGACGGCGGTGGTGGTGGTGGTGGTGTTGGTGGTGGTGGTGATGGGAACCAGACGCTACACTTTTATTCACTATTAAAAACAAACAGTCCTCTCAGTCTTTGATAAAAGTGTGAACAAACACAGGTGGTGTACATGTGAAAGCTTCAGCCTTTAGTGGACGTCTGGTTCCATTCACCACCACTGTGAACAGCTCTGACTGGATCTGAATGATAAAAATTTTGAAAAAGCGGTGACGTTCCCCTGAAATGAACAGTGTTAAATAATAAGAATAGTAAAAGTGGAGAGCGCTGGACGGAGGAGGGACATGCAGGAGAGCGGGAAAGTGGACAGAGCCCCGTACGGTGTGTAAGGCTGGGCTGTTGTGGATTTGAGCAGCTGGCTGAGAACCTCTATCAGAACCGGCTGGTGTGTATGACCTGCTTTGTGCGGCGGGTGGTCCGTGTGTTTGCAGCAGGTGTGTGTTCAGCGTCCAGATCTCATTCAGCTCGTTCCTGAAAACCCGGCGCGATTCCAGCCAAAACCACTTCACAGGCCTCATTGTGGTCCGGTGGGAAACGGGCGGGTGGGGAGGAGAGGAGCGGGGCTTTGAAGGCCAGTGTCCGCACTTCCAGAGAGAGAGCACTTTGATGGGAGAATAACATCTTTTGATGTAAATCACAGCACAAACGAGCTCCGTGCCCGTCTGAGAATCAAAGAAGGGTTTGAGGCCGGACCGGAGTGGGCTAACTTTCAACCTGTCCACTTTATATTCCGCCGGCCACACCTGGCCCTCCACACGGCCCGCACAGCCCGCACAGACCGCACGCTCAGCAGCTGCGCCGGTACGGTCAGCAACTTCCTGTTTTAGATTCACGCTGATGCAGTAAACACGTTTCTAGTCAGCAGTTACTTTAAAGGGGAATCCCACCAATTTGCAAAATTTGCTTAAATGTAAAGAACATAATCCAGAGAGGTCATTAAGAGTGGGTTCTGTGTGGAACTCTCTGTTCTAGATACAGTCAGAACTGTTCACAGTGGTGGTGAATGGAACCAGACGTCCACCTCTAAAAGCTCCTCACAGAAAGTTCTTACAGTAGATGTTATAAATACACTGTCTGATTCTGAGACGCTGTTTATGATAGTTTAGAGAAGATCTCAGTCTTAAACTCCATTCATGGTGGAGGGATACATGCAGGACGCTGTGAGGTTCAAATAGTCCCCAAAGAAAACCTAGTATTTTCAGATCTTTCACATTTTACCATCAACATCCAGATAAACTCAGAAGACACGTGTAGCTTCACTGGTGGGTTTCATAGTAAATACAATGTGTAGATTAGTGTTGTAGTCATGGAGACCCCTGGTTACCATCACCACCACTGTAAACACCATCACCACCATTGTAAACACCACCACCACCACTGTAAACACCATCACCACCACCACTGTAAACACCATCACCACCACCACTGTAAACACCATCACCACCACTGTAAACATCACCACCACCACTGTAAACACCATCACCACCACTGTAAACATCACCACCACCACTGTAAACACCATCACCACCACTGTAAACACCATCACCACCACTGTAAACACCATCACCATCACTGTAAACATCACCACCACCACTGTAAACACCATCACCAACACTGTAAACACCATCACCACCACTGTAAACACCATCACCACCACTGTAAACATCACCACCACCACTGTAAACACCATCACCACCACTGTAAACACCATCACCATCACTGTAAACATCACCACCACCACTGTAAACACCATCACCAACACTGTAAACACCATCACCACAACTGTAAACACCATCACCACCACTGTAAACACCATCACCACCACTACTGTAAACACCATCACCACCACTGTAAACACCATCACCACCACTGTAAACAACATCAGAACCAATTCACACTAAAACACACTGAATCTCTCTGCATGTTGAAGGAGTTTTGATAAAATCACACATGGTGAAATTGTATTGCTGAGGCTCGTCTGTGGTTTTGATCCTCTTTAGTAAAAAAAAATATTAAAGATTAAAACTTTATAAGAACTGTTTTTATGGACGACTTGAAGGACATAAAACAGTAAATAAAGTAAAGCTGTGAGTGTAATGTGTTAATGGTATACAGTACTAAAACTTTATTTATTTATTTATTTATTTATTTATTTTAGTACATATACTGTGATACTGTATATTTGGTGATATCATTCTTTTTTTAAATCTTATTTTAGGAATATAAACACACACCACCCAATACATTAGTTAGTGGTGCCCCAACGCTGCTTGTTTACCTTGGACTAAAAGAGTCTCATGACTGAATATAGGTGACAACACCGCCTTCTAGTGGCCATAGGTTTAAACGAGAGAATGATCCCACAATGTTTATATTAAACTATTAATTAATTATCAATACTGTGTGTATATCATACATACATCAGTGTCTGAAACATAAGATGCAAAACAAGTCACAGTTGACTAGACTAGACTAGATTAGATTAGATTAGATTAGATTAGACTAGGTTAGACTGTGTTCCAGTGTAGTTTCAGCAGAGTGTGAGTAATAACAGTTTATTGTTGTCAGTGATAAAGTGACAGTAAGTGTTACAGTAGTGAGTAACGGGGTGTAGTGGTGAGACGGTGAACACAGTAGTGTGTGTGATGTATAGTGTGTAAACAGTGTTTGTGGTGATAAATACAGTGGGTGTGTGTAGCTGTATGTGGTGTAAATGTTTTTTATATCGTGTGTAAACTTTGTGATGACTAGACTAACAGAAGTGATCCAGAATGACTGACAGACGTCTGGTTCCATTGACTTGCATTAAAAGTAAAGTATGTTTGTAGTGAAGGACACATGTTCAATCAGTGTTCTGATATCACAGCATATATGAGATTAAACTCTGCATCCGGAGTTCCAAACACGACTGTCCTCCCGTCCTCCTGTCCTCCTGTCCTCTCATCCTCTTGTCCTCCCGTCCTCCCGTCCTCTCGTCCTCCTGTCCTCTCATCTTCTCGTACTCTTGTCCTCCCGTCCTTGGTTTGTTCACTCTTTCCATCCCCTCCTCTCTCTCTCTCTCTCTCTCTCTCTCCTGTGAGCGCTCTGACTCATTGCCGCTGCTACACCTCGCTCCCCGCTCGCTCTCTAAAGGAAGCTCCTGCTCCCCGAGGGGGCCCGAAATATTCACCCCCAGGGCGCTTGTTCCGCTGTTGCTATGAGCATCGGACAGTCACGAATCCTGCTGCCGGCGCCTCGGCTCTCACCTGCCGCCCCCCAGGACTCCACGGTGAAGGGAGACACCAACCAACACCGCTTAATGACATAACACGCAATTCAGCTCTTACTTTCCAAAATAAAAGTCAAACCAACACCGAGTCGAGGAACCCTGCCTTAGAGACCTTCCATAATAAACACCAACAAACAGTCAGAGGTTCCAGATTTCCGTCCACTCACTGTCCACTGTATCAGCTCCACTGACCATACAGGACCCCTACTCACTGTCCACTGTATCAGCTCCACTGACCATACAGGACCTCCACTCACTGTCCACTGTATCAGCTCCACTGACCATACAGGACCTCCACTCACTGTCCACTGTATCAGCTCCACTGACCATACAGGACCTCCACTCACTGTCCACTGTATCAGCTCCACTGACCATACAGGACCTCCACTCACTGTCCACTGTATCAGCTCCACTGACCATACAGGACCTCCACTCACTGTCCACTGTATCAGCTCCACTGACCATACAGGACCTCCACTCACTGTCCACTGTATCAGCTCCACTGACCATACAGGACCTCCACTCACTGACCACTGTATCAGCTCCACTGACCATACAGGACCTCCACTCACTGTCCACTGTATCAGCTCCACTGACCATACAGGACCTCCACTCACTGTCCACTGTATCAGCTCCACTGACCATACAGGACCTCCACTCACTGTCCACTGTATCAGCTCCACTGACCATACAGGACCTCCACTCACTGTCCACTGTATCAGCTCCACTGACCATACAGGACCTCCACTCACTGTCCACTGTATCAGCTCCACTGACCATACAGGACCTCCACTTACAGACTGTAGTTCATCTGATTCTCTGTATACTTTATTACTCTGTTCTTTAATGATCAGGACCCCCACATGACCACCACAGAGCAGATACTATTAGGGAGGTGGATCCTTCTCAGCACTGCTGTGACACTGACCCGGTGGTGGTGTGTTAGTGTGTGTTGTGCTGGTGTGAGTGGATCAGACACAGCAGTGCTGCTGCTGGAGAGTTTAAACACTGTGTCCACTCACTGTCCACTCTATTAGACACTCCTACTACTTGCTGGTCCACCTTGTAGATGTAAAGTCAGAGACAGTAGCTCATCTGCTGCTGTACAGTTTGTGTTCCTCTAGTTCTTCATCAGTGGACACAGGACGCCGCCCACAGGACACTGCTGTCCAGCAGTGTTTAAAAACTGATGCAGCTGATAAACTGTGTAGAAGTAGTGGATGGGTGGAGGTATGTGGTGGAAGATGCAGAGATTTCAGAAGTGCTGTCAGATGTTGATACGTTAAAGCTTTAGTTACGTTCCAGATCCAGCAGATCTGAGTGAGACCTTACACAGGCACGTAGAATAAATAGAATTTGAAATCAATAACATATACCATATTATTTACACTACTATATTCTACAATACTATTCTTTCATTTATTGTGAGAGAAGTAGATCAGATCTTGATCCAGTTTGAAGAACAAAGTTAGGTTCCAGATTTCTCCTGGACGCCCCAGACATTGTATGAATGTGTTCAGTTCTTGATTTATCTTAATGAAGTACTGAGCAGTTAAAGCAGGTATTAGATCAGAACTGATAATAATACTGGGTTGTTCAGGAGAAGCTTGGAAAGAGTTAAATAAACACACTGACGTATGGAAAACACTACTTACTCTATTAATACTGATTAATATTGAATAATAAAGTGTAAAAGCACTACTTACTCTATTAATACTGATTAATATTTAATAATAAAGTGTAAAAGATCTACTTACTCTATTAATACTGTTTAATATTTAATAATAAAGTGTAAAAGCTCTACTTACTCTATTAATACTGATTAATATTTTATAATAAAGTGTAAAAGCACTACTTACTCTATTAATACTGATTAATATTTAATAATAAAGTGTAAAAGCACTACTTACTCTATTAATACTGATTAATATTTAAGAATAAAGTGTAAAAGCTCTACTTACTCTATTAATACTGATTAATATTTAATAATAAAGTGTAAAAGCACTACTTACTCTATAAATACTGTTTAATATTTAATAATAATGTGTAAAAGCACTACTTCTTCTAATAATATTGTTTAATATTTAATAATAATGTGTAAAAGCACTACTTCTTCTATTAATACCGTTTAATATTTAATAATAAAGTGTAAAGGCTCTACTTACTCTCAATACTGTTTAACATTTAATAATAAAGTGTAAAAGCACTACTTCATTAATATTGATTAATATTTAATAATAAAGTTTAAAAACACTACTTACTCTATTAATACTGATTAATATTTAATAATAAAGTGTAAAAACACTACTTACTCTATTAATACTGATTAATATTTAATAATAAAGTGTAAAAACACTACTTACTCTATTAATACTGATTAATATTTAATAATAAAGTGTAAAAACACTACTTACTCTATTAATACTGATTAATATTTAATAATAAAGTGTAAAAGTACTACTTACTCTATTAATACTGATTAATATTTAATAATAAAGTGTAAAAGTACTACTTACTCTATTAATACTGATTAATATTTAATAATAAAGTGTAAACGTACTACTTACTCTATTAATACTGTTTAATATTTAATAATAAAGTGTAAACGTACTACTTACTCTATTAATACTGATTAATATTTAATAATAAAGTGTAAAAGCACTACTTACTCTATTAATACTGTTTAATATTTAATAATTAAGTGTTTACTGAGTAAATAAAACCTCCCTGTCTGGAAACAATATATTTTTTTATATAATAGTCTAAAACCTGCACAGTTCTGTTCTGTGAGTATGTTTTGCTCCTGAGCTCCTCCTACAGGTACAGGAGTGTATTTCAGTTTTATACCACTGTAGTTAATACAGGTGGTGCTTTGAGGCTCATGATCAGCTGCACATGTGTATTTGTTAATGAGCTAAAGGTCCAGAATCTGCCTCTTCTTCACGAGCAGAGCCTCACACACACACAGAGTTCAGAACTTTTCAAGTCACCCAGTTTTTTAACATAAACATAAAATCATGCTGAAAATGTTTGTGACTGAATTCTGTGTGTTTATTTAATCATTGAATGTTCGGTTGGACAGCTGACCACATGACATTTTCAGGCTTTTGGAGGAAACAAGATTTTGGAATGATTATAATTATTTTGAATCTGTTTTGTTGAATGAATTTGATGTGTCATTTATTAAATTATTAATTTTTACAGGAAAATAATAATAATCATAATAGACTCAGTAATGCCTGTCACGTCTATAACCCCTGGTTAGGATTGTGTAGTAGCAGAGCTGTGATCTGTAATGAGTGAAACTGGAAAGTGAGGAGTGATATGAAATAGACTTTACACTCCAGGAGGCGCCACTGAGCCGATTTATCTTTATTAAATTTTAATATATTTCTTCTTCCTATTAAATCTAATGTCCTCTCTCGTGTCCCAGCCACTTACGGAGGGTGGAACTGAGATTAATCCCTTAACGAGGAGCCGCCTGACTCCAGTTCCCAGTTAGTGTCGGGAAGCTTCTCCTCACACCAGTGCTGTGAACGTTTCCTCCTGAAGAGCTTCTGTTCCAGCACTGGTGGAGTGTTCCAGTGAGCGTGTGATCAGTGGGCTGTGTTCTAATCGTAGTGTAGACAGAATAGAGTGTGTGAGTGAGTGTGTGAGTGAGTGTGTGAGTGAGTGTGAGTGTGTGAGTGAGTGTGTGAGTGAGTGTGTGAGTGAGTGTGTGAGTGAGTGTGTGAGTGAGTGTGTGTGTGAGTGAGTGAGTGTTCCAGTGAGCGTGTGATCAGTGGGCTGTGTTCTAATCGTAGTGTAGACAGAATAGAGTGTGTGAGTGTGTGGGTGTGTGTGTGAGTGAGTGTTCCAGTGAGCGTGTGATCAGTGGGCTGTGTTCTAATCGTAGTGTAGACAGAATAGAGTGTGTGAGTGAGTGTGTGTGTGTGAGTGTGTGTGTGTGTGAGTGAGTGAGTGAGTGTGTGTGTGAGTGAGTGTGTGTGTGTGAGTGAGTGAGTGTGTGTGTGTGAGTGAGTGTGTGTGTGTGTGTGAGTGTGTAAGTGTGTGTGAGTGTGTAAGTGTGTGTGAGTGTGTGAGTGTGTGTGAGTGTGTGAGTGTGTGTGTGTGTGTGTGTGAGTGAGTGAGTGAGTGTGTGTGTGTGTGTGTGTGTGAGTGAGTGAGTGAGTGAGTGTGTGTGTGTGTGTGTGTGAGTGAGTGAGTGAGTGTGTGTGTGTGTGTGAGTGTGTGTGTGAGTGAGTGTGTGTGTGTGAGTGAGTGAGTGTGTGTGTGTGAGTGAGTGTTCCAGTGAGCGTGTGATCAGTGGGCTGTGTTCTAATCGTAGTGTAGACAGAATAGAGTGTGTGAGTGTGTGTGTGTGTGAGTGAGTGAGTGAGTGTGAGTGTGTGTGTGAGTGAGTGTGTGTGTGTGAGTGAGTGTGTGTGTGTGAGTGAGTGTGTGTGTGTGTGTGAGTGTGTAAGTGTGTGTGAGTGTGTGAGTGTGTAAGTGAGTGAGTGTGAGTGTGTGAGTGAGTGAGTGTGTGAGTGAGTGAGTGTGTGAGTGTGTAAGTGTGTGTGAGTGTGTAAGTGTGAGTGAGTGAGTGAGTGTGTGTGTGAGTGAGTGTGTGAGTGAGTGAGTGTGTGTGTGTGAGTGAGTGTGTGTGTGTGTGAGTGTGTAAGTGTGTGTGAGTGTGTGAGTGTGTAAGTGAGTGAGTGTGAGTGTGTGAGTGAGTGAGTGTGTGAGTGAGTGAGTGTGTGAGTGAGTGAGTGTGTGAGTGTGTGTGTGTGTGAGTGTGTAAGTGTGTGTGAGTGTGTAAGTGTGTGTGAGTGTGTGAGTGTGTAAGTGTGTAAGTGTGTGAGTGTGTGAGTGTGTGAGTGTGTGAGTGTGTGTGTGTGTGAGTGTGTAAGTGTGTGTGAGTGAGTGTGTAAGTGAGTGAGTGTGTGTAAGAGGTTCAGACATGTTGTGGGATTGAGCTTGAGTGGATTGGACACTGTTTTAAACGGTTTGATTACCTGTGGTGAGCCGGTCTGATCTGAATTAGAAGCGACTGCCCACCTTAGTGGTCACTGCAGCAGCTCTGACCGTCGTGACCTTTCAGTAAAGCGGTGGTTTGGCGAGGGGTTTAAGTTTTCTTCCTAAGCAGGTGTGTCTTGTCTACTGTCTGATCCAAAATCCACAGTCTGATCCACAGTCTGATTAGCTAGTCCACAATCGTGTCCACAATCTAAACCACAGTCTCGTTTACAGTCTGATCCGAAAATTTCTCTTCAGTCTGATCCACAGTCTGATCCACAGTCTGATCCACAGCAGCCCACTGTGATGAGACTGGATATTGCTGGTCTTATAAATAAATAAATAAATAAATAAATAAATAATCTCAGACTGTGATGGTGGACTTCACTGCTCGAGCACTGACGAGTCGCTGATCATGTGATTATAAAACAACATGCTTTAGATAAAGGAACCTTATTGGTAGGTGCAGGGTGTCTGTTATACAGGGTGTCTCTAGTTGCAGGGTGTGTGCAGGGACGGGGCGTCTGTAGTTGCTGGGCGTCTCTAGTTGCTGGGCGTCTCTCGTTGCTGGGCGTCTCTCGTTGCTGGGCGTCTCTCGTTGCTGGGCGTCTCTCGTTGCTGGGCGTCTCTAGTTGCGGGGTGTTTCTAGTTGCAGGAGGTTTAGTTGTGGGGGGTTGGTAGGTGCAGGGTGTCTGTTATACAGGGTGTCTCTAGTTGCAGGGCGTGTGCAGGTACGGGGCGTCTCTAGTCGCGGGGCGTCTGTAGTTGCGGGGGCGTCTGTAGTTGCGGGGCGCCTCTAGTCGCGGGGCGTCTCTAGTCGCGGGGCGTCTCTAGTCGCGGGGGGCGTCTCTAGTCGCGGGGCGTCTCTAGTCGCGGGGGCGTCTCTAGTCGCGGGGGCGTCTCTAGTCGCGGGGCGTCTGTAGTTGCGGGGGTGTCTGTAGTCGCGGGGCGTCTCTAGTCGCGGGGCGTCTCTAGTCGCGGGGCGTCTGTAGTTGCGGGGGTGTCTGTAGTCGCGGGGCGTCTCTAGTCGCGGGGCGTCTCTAGTTGCAGGGCGTCTGTAGTTGCGGGGGTGTCTGTAGTCGCGGGGCGTCTCTAGTCGCGGGGGCGTCTCTAGTCGCGGGGCGTCTGTAGTCGCGGGGCGTCTGTAGTCGCGGGGCGTCTCTAGTCGCGGGGCGTCTCTAGTCGCGGGGCGTCTCTAGTCGCGGGGCGTCTCTAGTCGCGGGCCGTCTCTAGTCGCGGGCCGTCTCTAGTTGCGGGCCGTCTCTAGTTGCGGGGCGTCTCTAGTTGCAGGGCGTCTGTGAAGGCGGACTCCTCCTGAAGCCGAGGCTGGAAACAGTGTCGACATTACCCTAAACGTTCCTGTAATGAGGGCGTCCGAGGGGACTACTCGGTCCCCGGCTGCTCACACTGTCTTAATTACTGGGACGTGTCTCCACAGAAACAGCCGCGAGGAACAGCTTATCCGGGGCGGCTTCCTCCTTTCCGCTCTCCGCAGACGGACCCGCCGCTAATGAGCTTGTTTATACTCTAATGTTTGCCATCATAATCAACACCGTGTCTCAGGCCTTTCCTGGAGCGGTTAAAGACTGATCTGAGGTCTGTTATGGTCGGGAGGTGACTGTGTTTCGGTGCAGGGGTGGTCCTTCAGCCCACCTACAGTCAGCAGTTCTGACTCACCGTTAGTTACTGTGACACACGCGTGTAAAACAAGGACGTCTGTGTTTCTGTTAGGCTACAAATACCAAAGCAGCAGTAGGTAGCTGAAGATGAGGATGAGGATGATGAGGATGATGAGGATGATGGTGATGAAGATGATGATGATGATGATGATAATGATGGTGATGAAGATGGTGGTGATGATTACAGCGATCGACTCTGACCATTACAGTCAACTCTGACTATTAGTCATCAACTCTGACCATTACAGCGATCGACTCTGACCATTACAGTCAACAACTCTGACCATTACAGCCATCAACTCTGACCATTACAGCCATCAACTCTGACCATTACAGTGATCAACTCTGACCATTACAGCGATCGACTCTGACCATTACAGCGATCAACTCTGACCATTACAGTCAACAACTCTGACCATTACAGCCATCAACTCTGACCATTACAGTGATCAACTCTGACCATTACAGCGATCGACTCTGACCATTACAGCGATCGACTCTGACCGTTACAGCGATCGACTCTGACCATTACAGTGATCAACTCTGACCATTACAGCGATCGACTCTGACCATTACAGCGATCGACTCTGACCATTACAGTCATCAACTCTGACCATTACAGTGATCAACTCTGACCATTACAGCGATCGACTCTGACCATTACAGTGATCAACTCTGACCATTACAGTCAACAACTCTGACCATTACAGCCATCAACTCTGACCATTACAGCCATCAACTCTGACCATTACAGTGATCGACTCTGACCATTACAGTGATCGACTCTGACCATTACAGTCATCGACTCTGACCATTACAGTCATCGACTCTGACCATTACAGCCATCGACTCTGACCATTACAGCGATCGACTCTGACCCTTACAGTCATCAACTCTGACCATTACAGCGATCGACTCTGACCATTACAGTCATCAACTCTGACCATTACAGTCATCAACTCTGACCATTACAGTCATCAACTCTGACCATTACAGTCAACAACTCTGACCATTACAGTCAACAACTCTGACCATTACAGTCAACAACTCTGATCGTTTCTGACTGTGTTTAGATGCGGGATCAGGTTCTATTTCATGTTTGGTATTTGGAGCTGAAGAAGCGAGACTGTCATAAAGCATTTTTAGAGAATCAGTTTTTGAGTTTCATCATGTGTTGTATGATGTCAGTTATAAACATATGAGAACAAATCATAAATAAAGCAAGTAGCAACTTACTAAACTTGCTGTTGGCATGGCGACAACCAAGCTGACTGAACTTCTTAACAAACTCTGAAAGAATGAGAATCTCCGAACCACCTCAAATTGACTACAAACTGAATTACAGCCTGAGGTTCAGATCTTCACTCTACTTTCACTTCTCCAGGGTGGTCAGTAGTCCAGTGTTCTGTCCGTCCTGCTGGGAGTAGATATGATGTATTCTGGTGTCTATCCAGATTGTGTTCAGTGTGTACGAGTCTTTAATCTGATCTTAGTTCAGTAACAGTAACTTTCATTAGCCATCTCACTCCAGATTAAAACTCCAAACAATAACCAAACCTTCGCTGGACACAGCGGTACTCGAACTGTGGTACTCACTCCTGCAGCCTCAACATCACGCCAGAGTGTTCATACAGAGTAAGTTTAAACACTCTGTGTATAGGTGTCAGTGTTCTGGTCTGGGGAATGTTCTGCTGATGTTCTCTGGACCCACTCATCCATGTAGAAGACACTCTCAACCGATTTGGGTCTAAATCCATCCTTGCAGATCACGTACACCATACATGCTGATGGTCTTCTCTGAGGTGGATGGGATCTTCCCGCAGAACAGTGAGACACGTCACACGACTAGAAATGTCCCACAATGGTTGGAAGAGCTGACCAAGACCCCCAAGTACTACCCTGGACCCCTAATTCCTCAGACTTGAACCCAACTGAGCATCTGTGGGACCACCTGGATGGTGGTGTTGTCTCTATGGATCCTCCTCCACGCTCCCTCCAGCAGCTGTGGGATGCACTGCAGTCAGCATGATACCTCCAGATACCTGTGACCTCCTACCAGGACCTTACTGAGTCTCCTAGTCCGTCTAGCTGCTGTCTGTGCTGCCCACGGTGGTCACTTTGGATATCAGCTGGTCATAATAATGTGACTTGACTGTGTAGGTCAGAGAAAGACTGAGATTTCTAACTTCACACAGTGTGTCTGGATGAATGTGCTCCCGTTATTTACAGAACTGCTGTCTGATCTAATCTAATATACAATATTTATCATATTAGATTTAGGAGCGAACACGATGCCTCAACACTGCCTAAATTTCCCACCACGAGCAGACAAGCTGCTCCGAACACGAAGGAGAAGAGAATAAAACTCCAGAAGCCAATTAAAGACCCTGGCTTTGTTAAACAGGCCTCCGAGTTTCTCCTATTAAAGCAACTCTCTATCAGCATCACACAGTCCCCGCTGCGGTTGCCTAGTGACCGACGCTCGCTGCAGAGACAAATAACGCGACCTTGTGAAAGTGCCGGTTCCACAGGAGCATGAAAGGAAGACACACGGACTGTCCCTCCCGCAAGACACCAGTAACCCACTTTCAGCTCCGCACTGATGGAGCTCCGCGCTCAGCCTCAACACCACCAGAGTTCACCAGCAGCTATTAGCACACTAACAGCTTCCACTCAACCAGAGAGAGACACAGAGAGAGAGACACAGAGAGAGAGACACAGAGAGAGAGACACAGAGAGAGAGACACAGAGAGAGACAGAGAGAGAGACACAGAGAGAGACAGAGAGAGAGTGAGAGAGACAGAAAGAGACACAGAGAGAGAGACATACAGAGAGAGAGACACAGAGAGAGAGACACAGAGAGAGAGACACAGAGAGAGAGACACAGAGAGAGACAGAGAGAGAGACACAGAGAGAGAGACACAGAGAGAGAGACACAGAGAGAGAGACACAGAGAGAGACAGAGAGAGAGACAGAGAGAGAGACACACAGAGAGAGAGACACAGAGAGAGAGACACAGAGAGACACAGAGAGAGAGACACAGAGAGAGACAGAGAGAGAGTGAGAGAGACAGAAAGAGACACAGAGAGAGAGACATACAGAGAGAGAGAGAGAAAGAGAGAGAGAGCGCGAGACAGAGAGAGACAGGGAGAGAGAGAGAGAGAGAGAGATTCTCAACACAATTAACAATTAACTTGATTACACTTTGTACCTGAAGAGGTGATAGTGAGTCCCTGTAGTACCACTTTGTACCTGAAGAGGTGATAGTGAGTCACTGTAGTACCACTTTGTACCTGAAGAGGTGATAGTGAGTCACTGTAGTACCACTTTGTACCTGAAGAGGTGATAGTGAGTCACTGTAGTACTCTGTGATAAGGAGTGAGGAGAAGGAGGAGGAGGAGGAGGAGGAGGAGGGGGGGGGGGGCTGTATGGAATGTGTTCAGCAGGTAGATGTCTGTAAAGCAAATGATCTCTTATTTAGTGCAGCAGCAGGAGGAGAGAACGCCACCTGCAGGCCAGTGCTGTTATATGTGTATAATGAATATAGTGTGTTTAGTTCAGTTCAGTATTATTATAATCTCTACTATTCATTCTCAGTCACTGCACTGGACTTACACTAGAGCTGCGTCACTGACCTGCCTCTGGGTGGCGCTGTAGCTCATTGCTTTACCGTGTTAGTCACAGCATAACTGGAAATCTGAAACCTATGGCAACTTTATCTATCTATCTATCTATCTATCTATCTATCTATCTATCTATCTATCTATCTATCTATCTATCTATCTATCTATCTGTGTATCTCTATCTATCTATCTATCTATCTATCTATCTATCTATCTATGTCTGTCTCTATCTATCTATCTATCTATCTATCTATCTATCTATCTATGTCTGTCTATCTATCTGTCTGTCTATCTATCTATCTATCTATCTATCTATCTATCTATCTATCTATCTATGTCTGTCTATCACTCTGTCTGTCTGTCTGTCTGTCACTCTGTCTGTCTGTCTATCTGTCTGTCACACTGTCTGTCTGTCACTCTGTCACTCTGTCTGTCTGTCTGTCTGTCTGTCTGTCTGTCTGTCTGTCTGTCTGTCTGTCACTCTGTCTGTCTGTCTGTCTGTCTGTCTGTCTGTCTGTCTGTCTGTCTGTCTGTCTGTCTGTCTGAGAGGTTATGACTGTGTTTGTGCACCAGATGAAAAGAACTGAATTGTAAATTACAGTCAGTAATAATCAGCATCAGTCCTAATTCAGAACAATGCACATTATCAGTGTGTGAGTGTGTGTGTGTGTGTGTGAGTGTGTTTGTGAGTGTGTGTGAGTGTGTTTGTGAGTGTGTGTAGTCACTGTAATAGAGTGATACAAAAGAAGTGCAGAGAGAGAGAGAGAGGGATGTGCTCTTTCTTCGGGGACTGAGAGGGAAGGTCAGGGCTGAGCAGAGAGAGGAGGAGGAGGAGGAGGAGAGAGGAAGGAAGAGAGATTGCTTCCTCCCCATCACAGCTTCACTCCGGAGGTCTTCACACACACTCGTGCTCACATACACACTCGCGCTCACATACACACTCGCGCTCACATACACACTCGCGCTCACACTCCTAAACCTCCTTACACACCGCTTTCCTGCCCACCGGAACCACACGTGTAAATTAAAGTCACTCCAAAGTATCGGAGCAGAGGAGCGAGAGAGGAGCGAGAGAGGAGCGAGAGAGGAGCGAGAGAGGGATGACGGAGGCAAGCTCCAGGAAGAAGAGCTATAAGAAAGGGAGGAGTGCCACTTTCAGTATCGATGGATTCAGCTTTACCATAGGTAAGACCACCAGGAGAGAGCTGGAGAGAGAGAGAGAGCTGGAGAGAGAGAGAGCTGGAGAGAGAGAGAGATGAAGAGAGAGAGAGATGAAGAGAGAGAGAGATGAAGAGAGAGAGAGAGATGGAGTGAGGGAGATGGAGAGAGAGAGGTTGGGAGAGAGAGATGGAGAGAGAGAGAGAGAGAGAGGTAGGGAGAGAGAGAGATGGAGAGAGAGAGCGAGAGATGGAGAGAGAGAGAGCTGGAGAGAGAGAGATGGAGAGAGAGAGAGCTGGAGAGAGAGAGATGGAGAGAGAGAGAGATGGAGAGAGAGGTTGTAGAAGACCAGTTGGGTTGTGTTTTGGATGATGGTGGGAAATGTTCTCGTTTGGTTTGTCAGTGAAGAGTCTCTGAAAGTTGTTATGGCAACGCGTGAAGCTGGATACCAGGTAACAGCAGGAGTCAGCCGCGGTTCCTCGGTGGTTCTCTGCTTTGGCTGTGGGCTCTATGGACAAACCTTCAGTCGGTGTAGAGCTTTTGTGTTACGTGGAGGTTCTTCAAACTACAGAAAGGTTCTTCTCAGCAGATAACAGTGGGCTGAAGCTAACTCCAGCTCTGTCTGTCTGTATGTACGTATGACACGCTGGGTATTTTAATTAGTTCTGATTCTGCTTATAGATTCCAGATCTTATGAATTTGTTTAAGTTTTGATTCCAATATGGAAAAAATTCCTACATTCAAATGAGAATTCTCAGCAGTGACATCACTGATTTCTTCTGCTGCTGCATTAGATGAAGAATGTGGAGAAGAGGATCTTCAGGCTGGTTTAAAGATCAACATGTAGCTCTGACAGTTGGGTTGTTTGTTGGGAAGGAATGAAAAGTGGTGACGTTCCCTTCACAGCCTGGAACTCTGGATTTCTCCACCACCGTTCTGGTTACTGGTTGGTGTTGTGGTTGTGTGTAAATGTTCTGGTTGGTGTTGTGGTTGTGTGTAAATGTTCTGGTTACTGGTTGGTGTTGTGGTTGTGTGTAAATGTTCTGGTTGGTGTTGTGGTGGTGTGTAAATGTTCTGGTTGGTGTTGTGGTGGTGTGTAAATGTTCTGGTTGGTGTTGTGGTTGTGTGTAAATGTTCTGGTTGCTGGTTGGTGTTGTGGTTGTGTGTAAATGTTCTGGTTGCTGGTTGGTGTTGTGGTTGTGTGTAAATGTTCTGGTTACTGGTTGGTGTTGTGGTTGTGTGTAAATGTTCTGGTTGGTGTTGTGGTTGTGTGTAAATGTTCTGGTTACTGGTTGGTGTTGTGGTTGTGTGTAAATGTTCTGGTTGGTGTTGTGGTTGTGTGTAAATGTTCTGGTTGGTGTTGTGGTGGTGTGTAAATGTTCTGGTTGGTGTTGTGGTGGTGTGTAAATGTTCTGGTTGGTGTTGTGGTTGTGTGTAAATGTTCTGGTTGCTGGTTGGTGTTGTGGTTGTGTGTAAATGTTCTGGTTGCTGGTTGGTGTTGTGGTTGTGTGTAAATGTTCTGGTTGCTGGTTGGTGTTGTGGTTGTGTGTAAATGTTCTGGTTGCTGGTTGGTGTTGTGGTTGTGTGTAAATGTTCTGGTTGGTGTTGTGGTTGTGTGTAAATGTTCTGGTTGGTGTTGTGGTTGTGTGTAAATGTTCTGGTTGCTGGTTGGTGTTGTGGTTGTGTGTAAATGTTCTGGTTCCTGGTTGGTGTTGTGGTTGTGTGTAAATGTTCTGGTTGCTGGTTGGTGTTGTGGTTGTGTGTAAATGTTCTGGTTGGTGTTGTGGTTGTGTGTAAATGTTCTGGTTGGTGTTGTGGTTGTGTGTAAATGTTCTGGTTGGTGTTGTGGTTGTGTGTAAATGTTCTGGTTGGTGTTGTGGTTGTGTGTAAATGTTCTGGTTGGTGTTGTGGTTGTGTGTAAATGTTCTGGTTGCTGGTTGGTGTTGTGGTTGTGTGTAAATGTTCTGGTTGCTGGTTGGTGTTGTGGTTGTGTGTAAATGTTCTGGTTGCTGGTTGGTGTTGTGGTTGTGTGTAAATGTTCTGGTTGCTGGTTGGTGTTGTGGTTGTGTGTAAATGTTCTGGTTACTGGTTGGTGTTGTGGTTGTGTGTAAATGTTCTGGTTGGTGTTGTGGTTGTGTGTAAATGTTCTGGTTACTGGTTGGTGTTGTGGTTGTGTGTAAATGTTCTGGTTGGTGTTGTGGTTGTGTGTAAATGTTCTGGTTGGTGTTGTGGTTGTGTGTAAATGTTCTGGTTGCTGGTTGGTGTTGTGGTTGTGTGTAAATGTTCTGGTTGCTGGTTGGTGTTGTGGTTGTGTTGTAAATGTTCTGGTTGGTGTTGTGGTTGTGTGTAAATGTTCTGGTTGGTGTTGTGGTTGTGTGTAAATGTTCTGGTTGCTGGTTGGTGTTGTGGTTGTGTGTAAATGTTCTGGTTGCTGGTTGGTGTTGTGGTTGTGTGTAAATGTTCTGGTTGCTGGTTGGTGTTGTGGTTGTGTGTAAATGTTCTGGTTGCTGGTTGGTGTTGTGGTTGTGTGTAAATGTTCTGGTTGGTGTTGTGGTTGTGTGTAAATGTTCTGGTTGGTGTTGTGGTTGTGTGTAATGTTCTGGTTGCTGGTTGGTGTTGTGGTTGTGTGTAAATGTTCTGGTTGCTGGTTGGTGTTGTGGTTGTGTGTAAATGTTCTGGTTGCTGGTTGGTGTTGTGGTTGTGTGTAAATGTTCTGGTTGCTGGTTGGTGTTGTGGTTGTGTGTAAATGTTCTGGTTGGGTTGTGGTTGTGTGTGTAAATGTTCTGGTTGTGTTGTGTTGTGTGTAAATGTTCTGGTTGCTGGTTGGTGTTGTGGTTGTGTGTAAATGTTCTGGTTGCTGGTTGGTGTTGTGGTTGTGTGTAAATGTTCTGGTTGCTGGTTGGTGTTGTGGTTGTGTGTAAATGTTCTGGTTGGTGTTGTGGTTGTGTGTAAATGTTCTGGTTGCTGGTTGGTGTTGTGGTTGTGTGTAAATGTTCTGGTTGCTGGTTGTTGTTGTGGTTGTGTGTAAATGTTCTGGTTGCTGGTTGGTGTTGTGGTTGTGTGTAAATGTTCTGGTTGCTGGTTGGTGTTGTGGTTGTGTGTAAATGTTCTGGTTGCTGGTTGGTGTTGTGGTTGTGTGTAAATGTTCTGGTTTGGTTGTGTTGTGGTTGTGTGTAAATGTTCTGGTTGGTGTTGTGGTTGGTGTGTAAATGTTCTGGTTGATGGTTGGTGTTGTGGTTGTGTGTAAATGTTCTGGTTGGTGGTTGTGTTGTGGTTGTGTGTAAATGTTCTGGTTACTGGTTGGTGTTGTGGTTGTGTGTAAATGTTCTAGTTGCTGGTTGGTGTTGTGGTTGTGTGTAAATGGTCTGGTTGCTGGTTGGTGTTGTGGTTGTGTGTAAATGGTCTGGTTGCTGGTTGGTGTTGTGGTTGTGTGTAAATGGTCTGGTTGCTGGTTGGTGTTGTGGTTGTGTGTAAATGGTCTGGTTGCTGGTTGGTGTTGTGGTTGTGTGTAAATGGTCTGGTTGCTGGTTGGGTGTTGTGGTTGTGTGTAAATGTCTGGTTGCTGGTTGGTGTTGGGTTGTGTGTAAATGGTCTGGTTTCTGGTTGGTGTTGAGGTTGTGTGTAAATGTTCTGGTTGCTGGTTGGTGTTGTGGTTGTGTGTAAATGGTCTGGTTGCTGGTTGGTGTTGTGGTTGTGTGTAAATATTAATCAGTCTGTTACGTAACAGTGTAGTATTTGGAGCTCTGCCCGTTTATCCTCCCTCTTCTGTAAAAGCAGGATTTGTATCTGAAGAACAGCGTTTGAGGTTCAGGGTATGTACAGTTCTGAGTACTGAACTCTCACTATTACACTATATAACAGCGTTATTACAGGTTTACAGTTCTGAGTACTGAACTCTCACTATTACACTATATAACAGTGTTATTACAGGTTAACAGTTCTGAGTACTGAACTCTCACTATTACACTATATAACAGCGTTATTACAGGTTTACAGTTCTGAGTACTGAACTCTCACTATTACACTGTATAACAGCGTTATTACAGGTTTACAGTTCTGAGTACTGAACTCTCACTAGTACACTGTATAACAGTGTTATTACAGGTTTACAGTTCTGAGTACTGAACTCTCACTATTACACTGTATAACAGTGTTATTACAGGTTTACAGTTCTGAGTACTGAACTCTCACTATTACACTATATAACAGCGTTATTACAGGTTTACAGTTCTGAGTACTGAACTCTCACTATTACACTATATAACAGCGTTATTACAGGTTTACAGTTCTACAATGTATTGCCCAAAATATTCACACACTAATCCACATCACTGAATTCAGGTGTTTAATCACTTTCATCTCCACAGGTGTATAAAAGCAGCTCCTAGTCCTGCAGACTGCTTCTACACACATTAGTAAAGAGTGAGTCTCTCAGGAGCTCAGTGAACTCCAGCGTGGTACCGTGATAAGACGCCACCTGTGCAACAAGTCCAGTGGTGAAGTTTCCTCACTACTAAATATTCCACAGTGGACTGTCAGTGGTGTTAGAACAAAGTGGAAGTGATTGAGAACGACAGCAACTCAGACACCAAGTGGTAGAACACGTACAATGACAGAGCAGGTCAGCGGATGCTGAGGAGCATAGAGCACAGAGCTCACCAACTTTCTACAGAGTCAATCACTACAGACCTCCAAACTTCATGTGGTCTTCAGATCAGCTCAAGAACAGAGCATAGAGAGCTTCATGGAATGGGTCTCCATGACCGAGCAGCTGCATCTGTGACGTGTCACATTGTTCTGCTGGAAGATCCCATCCCCTCCAGAGAAGACCATCAGCATTTATGGTGTATGTGATGCAAGGATGGATTCAGACCCAGATCAGTTGAGGGGGACTCATCCATGTGGAAGACACCGGAACATTCTTCAGTGTATTCTCTGTATGTTATTGGTTCTACTGAGTTCTCTGTTTCTAAATAAAGCCTTTGAGGAGAACCTGCAGCAGATCCAGAGACTGGGGGAATCACCTGAACAGCCTGCTGGAACAACCTGCTGGCTGGTTCCCTCCACACTGCGCTGCCCATTAGACGCTTATAAATATCTAAGCACTGGAACGGCACCAGCAGGCCCGGCTCTGTAGAGGGGTC
>CM038723.1:40948624-40953624 GCA_021613375.1 Megaleporinus macrocephalus
AAAGAAATTTGTAGTATGTACACATAAGTCTTATATTACAATAGAATAATAAGATGTAAAGAATAAAATATAAAGTGACTGTGTCTATAATATTAAGTACAGATATACCGTATACAGCAGTAAGAGTTTTAGAAGTAAGAAAGTTATTGCACATTTGAGTTCTTATATACAGAATTAAATAATAGTTCTACTGGTATCACTGTACATGTGAAAGGTGTCGTACATTCAGGGAGGAGTTATAAAGTCTGATGGTAGGAATGACCTCCTGTGGCGTTCTGTAGTGCATGTTGGCTGAATGAGTCTCTCACTGAATGTGCTCCTGCGTCTCATCACTGTGTGATAAAGAGGGTGGGAGCTGTTCTCCATGATGGCCTGCAGCTTAGACAGCGTCCTCCTCTCAGACACTGCCGTCAGCGAGTCCAGCTCCACCCACAACATCACTGGCTCTGCGGATCAGTTTGTCAAGTCTGTTGGCGTCTGCTACCCTCAGCCTGCTGCCCCAGCATGCAACAGCGTATAGGATAGCACTGGCAACTACAGACTCATAAAAGATCCTCAGCAAAGTCCTGCAGATGTTGAAGGACCTCAGACGCCTCAGAAAATAGAGACGACTTTGGCCCTTCTTGTAGAGGGCGTCAGTGTTCTTAGCCCAGTCCAGTTTATTGTCAATGTGCACGTCCAGATATTTATAGTCCTCCACAGTGTCCACACTGACCCCCCTGATGGAAACAGGGGTCACCTTTGTTTTGTCCCTTCTCAGGTCCACCACCAGCTCCTTTGTCTTTGTCACGTTGAGCTGCAGATGGTTCAGCTCACACCACGCAACAAAGTGGTTCACCGTCGCCCTGTACTCATCCTCATCACCCCTGCTGATACATCCAACTAGTGCAGAGTCGTCAGAGAACTTCTGGAGGTGGCAGGTCTCTGAGCAGTAGTTGAAATCAGTGGTGTAGAGGGTGAAGAGGAAGGGAGAGAGGACAGTTCCCTGCGGGGCTCCAGTGTTGCTGACCACTCTGTCTGACACACAGTGCTGCAGACGTACATACTGTGGTCTGCCAGTCAGGTAGTCAACAATCCAGGACACGAGGGGGGCGTCTACCTGCATCACGTTCAGCTTGTCACCCAGAAGAGCAGGCTGAATGGTGTTAACTGCACTGGAGAAGTCAAAGAACATGATCCTCACAGTGCTGCCTGGCTTATCCAGGTGAGCGTAGACACGGTTCAGCAGGTAGATGATGGCATCCTCAACTCCCAGATGAGGCTGGTAGGCGAACTGGAGGGGGTCTAGAAGTGGCTGGACCATGGGCCGGAGCTGATCCAGGACAAGTCTCTCCATGGTCTTCATGATGTGGGACGTCAGTGCCACTGGCCTGTAGTCCTTGATGTCACTGGGCCGCGGAGTCTTTGGCACAGGAACAATGCAGGACGTCTTCCACATCACAGGGACCCTCTGGAGACTCAGGCTCATGTTGAAGACATACTGCAGGACTCCACAAAGTTGGGTGGCACAGGCTTTAAGCACCCTGGGGGGGACACCATCAGGGCCTGCAGCCTTGTTCGTGTGGAGTCTCTGTAGCTGTCTTCTCACCTGGTCAGCTGTGAGATTCACTGTAGAGGTGACTGGTGGGGGAGGAGAGGAGGTGTGAAGTCTATCACAGGAGGGTGGGAGGCTAACAGGAGGGGGAGGGAGTGGAGTGGGCTGTTGAGGCCTGGAAGCAGAGGAGTCAGGGAGGGGGAGGTCAGGGCTTACAGTGTCAAATCTGTTAAAAAACAAATTTAACTGGTTGGCCCTGTCCACACTGCCCTCTACGCCCCTGTTGTTGCTGGATCTGAAGCCAGTGATAGTTCTCATACCACTCCAGACATCCCTCATGTTGTTCTGCTGGAGTTTCCACTCCAGCTTCCTCCTATATCTGTTCTTAGCCTCCCTGATGGTTCTCTTCAGCTCTCTCTGAATCGTTCTCACCTCCTCCCGGTCTCCAGCTCTGAAAGCCCTCTTCTTCTTGTTGAGGAGGGCTTTAATGTCTTTTGTTACCCACGGCTTGTTGTTTGGGTAACATTTAACAGTCCTGGTTGGGACAGTGGAGTCCACACAGAAATTGATGTAGTCTGTGATGCACTCTGTGAGCCCGTCAATGTCCTCTCCATGAGGCTCATAGAGTGCTGTCCAGTCTGTAGTCTCAAAGCAGTCCTGCAGCACTTCAGAAGTCTCCTCTGACCATCTCCTCACTGTCCTCGTGGTCACAGGCTGACTCTTCACCTGAGGCACATACTTTGAGCTAAGGCTGACCAAGTTATGATCAGATCCACCCAGAGGGGGGAGGGGGGAGCAACTGTATGCATCCTTAACATTAGCATACAGCAGGTCCAGTGTTCTCTCCTCTCTGGTGGGACAGTCCACATACTGAGTGAAGTTTGGTAATGTCCTGGCCATAGTGACGTGGTTGAAGTCACCTGATATGGCAATGAAAGCAGTCGGGTGTTGAGTTTGAAGACGCGCTATGGTGGAGTGAATGACGTCACACGCTGACGTCGGGTTTGCAGAGGGGGGGATATAAACAGCCACGACAACAACATGGGAAAAACTCCCGCCGCAAATAATACGGCCTGAGTCCAACAGCCAACAGCTCAATGTCCGGACAACAGATACGCTCCTTGATGGTAATGTGACCAGGGGCGCACCAGCGGTTATTAACTAACACAGCCAGCCCCCCCCCCCCTCTCCGCTTACCGCTCTCGGTGCAGTCCCGGTCGGCCCGAACAGTCTGAAAGCCAGCGATTGAAACGTTCTCATCTGGAATGTTCTGGTGTAGCCATGTCTCCGAAAAGCACATTAAACTACACTGCCGGTACTCCTTCTGACTCGTGGCTAACGCTGTTAGCTCGTCCATCTTATTAGCCAGTGATCTAACGTTGCCCATGACGACAGTGGGGAGACGCGGCTTATAGCCCTTTTTCTCCATAAGCCTCCGTCTCTTCGCCCTCGCTTTCGCCGTGCGCTGTTTAGTTCCTCCTCTACAGCCCCTGTGCGTCCGTCTCCAAAGCTCCTCGGGGATGTTAGCGGCCCTGGTCTCCATGCCGGCCGGCTTCAGCGTGATCAGCTGATCCCGAGTGTAAACAAAGGGGCCATGCTGCGCCGCGGTGCACCAGGAGAGTGAAAGTAGAACTTTCACAGCGAACAAACTGACCAAAACTCTCTACTAGCATGATTCGAGAGGGCACAGCTTCACTGAGTTACTTTGTAAAAAATAAATAATATTATTAAATAAAACTATAGTTAAAAGCAAAAACACGAACACGCGAACGGGAGCTACTGCAAAGGCTGCACGCACTTTCACGCATGCGCACTCACATATCACTGACTCATACAGACACAGTCCTCCATCACTGACTCATACAGACACAGTCCTCCATCACTGACTCATACAGACACAGTCCTCCATCACTGACTCATACAGACACAGTCCTCCATCACTGACTCATACAGACACAGTCCTCTATCACTGACTCATACAGACACAGTCCTCTATCACTGACTCATACAGACACAGTCCTCTATCACTGACTCATACAGACACAGTCCTCTATCACTGACTCATACAGACACAGTCCTCCATCACTGACTCATACAGACACAGTCCTCTATCACTGACTCATACAGACACAGTCCTCCATCACTGACTCATACAGACACAGTCCTCTATCACTGACTCATACAGACACAGTCCTCTATCACTGACTCATACAGACACAGTCCTCTATCACTGACTCATACAGACACAGTCCTCCATCACTGACTCATACAGACACAGTCCTCCATCACTGACTCACACAGACACAGTCCTCTATCACTGACTCATACAGACACAGTCCTCTATCACTGACTCATACAGACACAGTCCTCTATCACTGACTCATACAGACACAGTCCTCCATCACTGACTCATACAGACACAGTCCTCTATCACTGACTCATACAGACACAGTCCTCCATCACTGACTCATACAGACACAGTCCTCCATCACTGACTCATACAGACACAGTCCTCCATCACTGACTCATACAGACACAGTCCTCTATCACTGACTCATACAGACACAGTCCTCTATCACTGACTCATACAGACACAGTCCTCTATCACTGACTCATACAGACACAGTCCTCTATCACTGACTCATACAGACACAGTCCTCCATCACTGACTCATACAGACACAGTCCTCTATCACTGACTCATACAGACACAGTCCTCCATCACTGACTCATACAGACACAGTCCTCCATCACTGACTCATACAGACACAGTCCTCCATCACTGACTCATACAGACACAGTCCTCTGTCACTGACTCATACAGACACAGTCCTCTATCACTGACTCATACAGACACAGTCCTCTATCACTGACTCATACAGACACAGTCCTCTGTCACTGACTCATACAGACACAGTCCTCTGTCACTGACTCATACAGACACAGTCCTCTATCACTGACTCATACAGACACAGTCCTCTGTCACTGACTCATACAGACACAGTCCTCTATCACTGACTCATACAGACACAGTCCTCTATCACTGACTCACACAGACACAGTCCTCCGTCACTGACTCACACAGACACAGTCCTCCGTCACTGACTCACACAGACACAGTCCTCCGTCACTGACTCATACAGACACAGTCCTCCATCACTGACTCATACAGACACAGTCCTCCATCACTGACTCATACAGACACAGTCCTCCATCACTGACTCATACAGACACAGTCCTCCATCACTGACTCATACAGACACAGTCCTCCATCACTGACTCATACAGACACAGTCCTCTATCACTGACTCATACAGACACAGTCCTCTATCACTGACTCATACAGACACAGTCCTCTATCACTGACTCATACAGACACAGTCCTCTATCACTGACTCATACAGACACAGTCCTCCATCACTGACTCACACAGACACAGTCCTCCATCACTGACTCATACAGACACA
>CM038723.1:40958624-40961124 GCA_021613375.1 Megaleporinus macrocephalus
CCATCACCACTGTAAACATCACCACCACTGTAAACACCACCACCACTGTAAACATCACCACCACTGTAAACATCACCACCACCACTGTAAACATCATCACCACCACTGTAAACACCATCATCACCACCACTGTAAACATCATCACCACCACTGTAAACACCATCACCACCACTGTAAACACCATCACCACCATCACTGTAAACACCATCACCACCACTGTAAACATCATCACCACCACTGTAAACACCATCACCACCACTGTAAACACCATCACCACCACTGTAAACACCATCACCACCATTACTGTAAACACCATCATCACCACCACTGTAAACATCATCACCACCACTGTAAACACCATCACCACCATCACTGTAAACAACATCACCACCACTGTAAACATCATCACCACCATCACTGTAAACAACATCACCACCACTGTAAACATCATCACCACCACTGTAAACACCATCATCACCACCACTGTAAACACCATCATCACCACCACTGTAAACACCATCATCACCACCACTGTAAACACCATCACCACCACTGTAAACATCATCACCACCATCACTGTAAACACCATCACCACCATCACTGTAAACATCATCACCACCACTGTAAACATCATCACCACCACTGTAAACACCATCATCACCACCACTGTAAACATCATCACCACCATCACTGTAAACACCATCACCACCATCACTGTAAACATCATCACCACCACTGTAAACATCATCACCACCACTGTAAACACCATCATCACCACCACTGTAAACACCATCACCACCATCACTGTAAACACCATCACCACCATCACTGTAAACATCATCACCACCACTGTAAACATCATCACCACCACTGTAAACACCATCATCACCACCACTGTAAACATCATCACCACCACTGTAAACATCATCACCACCACTGTAAACACCATCACCACCATCACTGTAAACACCATCACCACCATCACTGTAAACATCATCACCACCACTGTAAACATCATCACCACCACTGTAAACACCATCATCACCACCACTGTAAACATCATCACCACCACTGTAAACATCATCACCACCACTGTAAACACCATCATCACCACCACTGTAAACACCATCATCACCACCACTGTAAACACCATCACCACCATCACTGTAAACACCATCACCACCATCACTGTAAACATCATCACCACCACTGTAAACATCATCACCACCACTGTAAACACCATCATCACCACCACTGTAAACATCATCACCACCACTGTAAACATCATCACCACCACTGTAAACACCATCACCACCATCACTGTAAACACCATCACCACATCACTGTAAACACCATCACCACCACTGTAAACATCATCACCACCACTGTAAACACCATCACCACCACTGTAAACACCATCACCACCACTGTAAACATCATCACCACCACTGTAAACACCATCACCACCACTGTAAACACCATCATCACCACCACTGTAAACATCACCACTACCACTGTAAACACCATCCCCACCACTGTAAACATCACCACTACTATAAACACCATCACGACCACCACTGTAAACATCATCACCACTACTATAAACACCATCACGACCACCACTGTAAACATCATCACCACCACTGTAAACATCATCACCACCACTGTAAACACCATCACCACCACTGTAATCACCACCACCACCACTGTAAACACCATCACCACTGTAAACATCACCACCACTGTAAACATCATCACCACCACTGTAAACATCATCACCACCACTGTAAACACCATCACCACCACTGTAATCACCACCACCACCACTGTAAACACCATCACCACAGTAAACGTCACCACCACTGTAAACACCACCACCACTGTAAACATCACCACCACTGTAAACATCATCACCACCACTGTAAACATCATCACCACCACTGTAAACACCATCATCACCACCACTGTAAACATCATCACCACCACTGTAAACACCATCACCACCACTGTAAACACCATCACCACCATCACTGTAAACACCATCACCACCACTGTAAACATCATCACCACCACTGTAAACACCATCACCACCACTGTAAACACCATCACCACCACTGTAAACACCATCACCACCATCACTGTAAACACCATCATCACCACCACTGTAAACATCATCACCACCACTGTAAACACCATCACCACCATCACTGTAAACAACATCACCACCACTGTAAACATCATCACCACCATCACTGTAAACAACATCACCACCACTGTAAACATCATCACCACCACTGTAAACACCATCATCACCACCACTGTAAACACCATCATCACCACCACTGTAAACACCATCACCACCACTGTAAACACCATCACCACCATCACTGTAAACACCATCACCACCATCACTGTAAACATCATCACCACCACTGTAAACATCATCACCACCACTGTAAACACCATCATCACCACCACTGTAAACATCATCACCACCACT
>CM038723.1:40965951-40985951 GCA_021613375.1 Megaleporinus macrocephalus
GAGAGAGAGAGATGGGGGGGGTGTGTGATAGAGGAGCGTGTGATAGAGAGTTAGGGGTTAATTGGGTTTGACATGATAAAAAGTGTTTGTTTTGCTGAGAGTGAAGCGGAGCTCCTGCCCGGTGCGAGGATTGATTTATGGTGGGCCTTTAATTGTCTATTAAAACGCAATTACAAGCTGTTGTTGGGACAAACAGAGAGACGGGCTCTGCTGATACCCCCCTGAATGTCAATGTGATAAACACAGCGCAGACGCCGCACAACCACAATAATAATAATAATAATAATAATAATAATAATAATAATAAGAATAATAATAATAATACATACACACCTCAAAGAGCACAGACAGACCTCTGAGGATCATATCTGTTCATATACTGCAGGCTGTACTCCTGGTGGTTATCTCTGGTGGCTTCCAGACGCTGCTGGCTACAGGAGGCTGAGTGATGACTGAGTAATGTTTATATTTTTTCTGGTTTATATATAAAAATGATTTAATCCCTTTAACTGATTTAATTATGATTCATTACTGAAGCTCTTCTACTCAAATCCTTACTAAATTATATACTATATATAGATTTAGATTATATATTTAAGCTATATATATATATAAATAAACAATTACTTCATAATTCAGCGTGTTTTGGTGTGAAATGGTTCAGATGGCATTTACATTGGTGGTGATGATGTTTACAGTGGTGGTGGTGATGTTTACAGTGGTGGTGATGATGTTTACAGTGGTGGTAATGATGTTTCAGTGGTGGTGATGATGGTGTTTACAGTGGTGGTGATGGTGTTTACAGTGGTGGTGATGGTGTTTACAGTGGTGGTGATGGTGTTTACAGTGGTGGTGATGGTGTTTACAGTGGTGGTGATGATGTTTACAGTGGTGATGATGTTTACAGTGGTAGTGATGGTAACCAGGGGTCTGCATGTCTATAACACTGAACTACTAAATTATTAGAAATTAGCAAAACAGCCAGCCAAGCTTCTTCATGCTCGTGAAGGTTCACTAACTGAAAGGTTCTTTAGGGACGCAAAAGTGGTTCTTTAGTGGAACCGCTTCAAAGAAGAACCCTTGTTGTATTTTTAAAGTGTAAGAGAATCACTCTGTTCAGCGGCTCTTCACTCTCAGACACGCCGTCACTGTTTCAGCCAGCTCAGTCCACTTAGTCCAACTATCAGCTCCGCCGACTCTGCTCACTCAGCCGTGAATCCGTCCGATCAATAACAGCGAGGACATTAAACCTCCTGAATCCACACGCAGCTGCTGTCCTGACTGCTGATCGAGGGCTGGACATTAACAGTGTCCATCACAGCCGTCGCTCCTAAACTCACTCACATACAAACAAGGATACATAAACCATCCGCAGTGATCGGACTAAATCTACTGCAGCCCGGCAGACGCACCGGAGCTGTGAGTCTAATGTAGCTAATGCAGCTTATATACATCAATCAGCATCTACCTGTACAGTGAAATCATCAAACACTCGCCCATAACACACCTACTGGAGATCTACTGCTGTGTATAACTGATACAGTAACAGAACACACACAGTATATAATCAGATATGTACATTAGTATAAAATCAGATATGTACATCAGTATATAATCAGATATGTACATTATTATATAATCAGATATGTAGATCAGTATATAATCAGATATGTAGATCAGTATATAATCAGATATGTACATTATTATATAATCAGATATGTAGATCAGTATATAATCAGATATGTACATTATTATATAATCAGATATGTAGATCAGTATATAATCAGATATGTAGATCAGTATATAATCAGATATGCACATTATTATATAATTAGATATGTACATTATTATATAATCAGATATGTAGATCAGTATATAATCAGATATGTAGATCAGTATATAATCAGATATGTAGATCAGTATATAATCAGATTTGTACATTATTATATAATCAGATATGTACATTATTATATAATCAGATATGTAGATCAGTATATAATCAGATATGTACATTATTATATAATCAGATATGTAGATCAGTATATAATCAGATGTGTAGATCAGTATATAATCAGATATGTAGATCAGTATATAATCAGATATGTACATTATTATATAATCAGATATGTAGATCAGTATATAATCAGATATGTAGATCAGTATACAATCAGATATGTACATTATTATATAATCAGATATGTACATTATTATATAATCAGATATGTAGATCAGTATATAATCAGATATGTACATTATTATATAATCAGATATGTAGATCAGTATATAATCAGATATGTAGATCAGTATATTATCAGATATGTACATTATTATATTATCAGATATGTACATTATTATATAATCAGATATGTAGATCAGTATATAATCAGATATGTAGATCAGTATATAATCAGATATGTACATTATTATATAATCAGATATGTAGATCAGTATATAATCAGATATGTAGATCAGTATATAATCAGATATGTAGATCAGTATATAATCAGATATGTAGATATTATGTGATCAGCTGAAACAGAAGGCTTTAATTGAGAAACTGAAGGAAATAAAGGATGGTTTGGGGATCTGCTCTGAGCCAGTACAGGCAGTTTGATGAGCGTTAAGGGAAACCGTGAGGTTTTGGGTGTGTCTGATAATGAGTGGGACTCTATGGGAAAAACGATAGACGGGAAAAAACGACAAACAGACGAGTGCGGGTTGAACCAGCACTGCAGTCGTGGTCGGGGGTCTGCTCTGAGTCAGTGTATGTGAAACGGTGTCTGTTGGTGGAACAGAAGTTCAGTAGATTGGCGTGAACTTTTCTATCCTATTCATTCTCTACGGGGAACAATTCCAGAAAATATCTGGAGTTTTCCGAAATCCGTGCATCCGATCAAAAAGCTGCACATAAGCCCGAATCACACAATCAGACCCGACAATCTGGAGTTGATATTTCCTAAACTGTGGAGGGTTACACAGCAAAGATCTGGCAGAAAACAAATAACCATGATAAACTAAATACATATCACCCATAGCTCTCTTCCTATTGGCCGGCGTTCGTCTCGAACGCTAACCTCCACATTAATACTCCTAAAACAAAACTTCAGGTATTATATATTCATCACCAGTTCAATCTGAACACGAAGAACCTGCTGCTCACATCTTCACTACTGGAACAGTGTTTTAGTGTGTGGGTGGAGCCTTACGTTGGCCACGCCCCTGTGTTTTACAGCAGGAAGTTAATCTGTATCCCTCATGACTGCATAGTGACCAGTGAGATTAAAGTTTTGTAATAAATGTATCCCAAATATTAAAACTGACTAGAACATTAAGAACCATCACTGTACGTGATATATAACTAAAATAAACATCGTCATATACACACACATATAGATCACTGCTACGAAGACTAAATCTCTAATCTTATACTTAATATAGATATTATATAGATGTTATTTGATATAGATATTATATATTTGATAAAGATATGATACAGATATTATTTGATATAGATATTATATATTTGATAAAGATATTATACAGATATTATTTGATGTAGATATTATATATTTGATAAAGATATTATATAGATATTATTTGATGTAGATATTATATATTTGATAAAGATATATAGATATTATTTGATGTAGATATTATATATTTGATAAAGATATATAGATATTATGTGATGTAGATATTATATATTTGATAAAGATATTATATATAGATATTATTTGATGTAGATATTATATATTTGATAAAGATATATAGATATTATGTGATGTAGATATTATATATTTGATAAAGATATTATATATAGATATTATTTGATGTAGATATTATATATTTGATAAAGATATTATATAGATATTATTTGATATAGATATTATATTGACGTTATTTGATAATGTTGTTAATGTTGTTATGATGTTATCTGTACTGTTCACTGTCCTGTACTGGTTACTGTCCTGTGTGTACTGTGTGTAATGTGTGTGTACTGTGTGTAATGTGCGTGCACTGTCCTGTGTGTGCACTGTCCTGGGTGTGTACTGTCCTGTGTGTGCACTGTCCTGGGTGTGGACTGTCCTGGGTGTGTACTGTCCTGTGTGTGTACTGTGTGTAATGTGCGTGCACTGTCCTGTGTGTGCACTGTCCTGGGTGTGCACTGTCCTGTGTGTGCACTGTCCTGGGTGTGTACTGTGTGTAATGTGCGTGCACTGTCCTGTGTGTGTACTGTGTGTAATGTGCATGCACTGTCCTGTGTGTGTACTGTGTGTGTACTATGTGTGTACTGTGTGTAATGTGCGTGCACTGTCCTGTGTGTACTGTGTGTAATGTGCGTGCACTGTCCTGTGTGTGTACTGTGTGTGTACTGTCCTGTGTGTGTACTGTGTGTGTACTGTCCTGTGTGTGTACTGTCCTGTGTGTGTACTGTGTGTGTACTGTCCTGTGTGTGTACTGTGTGTAATGTGCGTGCACTGTCCTGTGTGTGTACTGTGTGTGTACTGTCCTGTGTGTGTACTGTGTGTGTACTGTCCTGTGTGTGTACTGTCCTGTGTGTGTACTGTGTGTGTACTGTCCTGTGTGTGTACTGTCCTGTGTGTGTACTGTGTGTGCACTGTCCTGTGTGTGTACTGTGTGTAATGTGCGTGCACTGTCCTGTGTGTTACTGCCCTGTACTGGTTACTGTCCTGTGTGTGTATTGTCCTGTGTGTGTACTGTGTGTGCACTGTCCTGTGTGTGTACTGTGTGTACTGTGTGTGCACTGTCCTGTGTGTGTACTGTGTGTAATGTGCGTGCACTGTCCTGTGTGTGTACTGTGTGTAATGTGCGTGCACTGTCCTGTGTGTTACTGCCCTGTACTGGTTACTGTCCTGTGTGTGTACTGCCCTGTGGGTGTACTGTGTGTGAACTGTCCTGTACTGTGTGTGTACTGTGTGTGTACTGTGTGTGTACTGCGTGTATACAGTCCTGTACTGTGTGTGTACTGCCCTGTGGGTGTACTGTGTGTGAACTGTCCTGTACTGTGTGTGTACTGTGTGTGTACTGTGTGTGTACTGCGTGTATACAGTCCTGTACTGTGTGTGTGCTGTCCTGTACTGTGTACTGTGTGTACTGTCCTATACTGTGTATTGTGTGTGTACTGTGAGTGTACTGTCCTGTACTGTGTACTGTGTATGTACTGTGTGTGTACTGTGTACTGTGTGCGTACTTTCCTGTACTGTGTGTGTACTCAGTGTGTACTGTGTGCGTACTTTCCTGTACTGTGTACTGTGTATGTCCTGTGTGTGTACTGTATGTGTAATGTGTGTGTACTGTGTATGTCCTGTGTGTGTACTGTGTGTGTACTGTATGTGTAATGTGTGCGTGTACTGTGTGTGTACTGTGTATGTCCTGTGTGTGTACTGTGTGTGTACTGTATGTGTAATGTGTGCGTGTACTGTGTGTGTACTGTGTGTGTACTGTGTATGTCCTGTGTGTGTACTGCGTGTGTGTACTGTGTGTGTAATGTGTGTGTGTACTGTGTATGTCCTGTGTGTGTGTACTGTGTGTGTACTGTATGTGTAAAGTGTGTGTATTGTGTATGTTGTGTGTGTGTACTGTGTGTGTGTGTACTGTGTGTGTACTGTATGTGTAATGTGTGTGTACTGTGTATGTCCTGTGTGTGTACTGTGTGTGTACTGTATGTGTAATGTGTGTGTACTGTGTGTGTCCTGTGTGTGTACTGTGTGTGTACTGTATGTGTAATGTGTGTGTACTGTGTATGTCCTGTGTGTGTACTGTGTGTGTACTGTATGTGTAATGTGTGTGTACTGTGTATGTCCTGTGTGTGTACTGTGTGTGTAAAGTGTGTGTACTGTGTGTGTAAAGTGTGTACTGTGTGTATACTATATGTGTACTGTGTGTGTACTGTATGTGTATTGTGTGTGTACTGTGTGTGAACTGTGTATGTCCTGTGTGTGTACTGTATGTGTAATGTGTGCGTGTACTGTGTGTGTACTGTGTGTGTACTGTGTATGTCCTGTGTGTGTACTGCGTGTGTGTACTGTGTGTGTAATGTGTGTGTGTACTGTGTATGTCATGTGTGTGTACTGTGTGTGTTTACTGTGTGTGTGTACTGTATGTGTAATGTGTATGTCGTGTGTGTGTACTGTGTATGTACTGTGTGTGTACTGTATGTGTAATGTGTGTGTACTGTGTATGTCCTGTGTGTGTACTGTGTGTGTGTACTGTGTATGTACTGTGTGTGTGTACTGTGTATGGCCTGTGTGTGTACTGTGTGTGTGTGCTGTGTATGTACTGTGTGTGTGTACTGTGTGTGTAATGTGTGTGTGTACTGTGTATGTCCTGTGTGTGTGCACTGTGTGCGTGTACTGTGTGTGTGTACTGTGTGTGTAATGTGTGTGTGTACTGTGTATGTCCTGTGTGTGTGCACTGTGTGCGTGTACTGTGTGTGTGTACTGTGTGTGTACTGTGTGTGTGTACTGTGTGTGTGTAATGTGTGTGTACTATGTGTGTTTACTGTGTGTGTGTACTGTGTATGTCCTGTGTGTGTACTATGTGTTTGTACTGTGTGTGTACTATGTGTGTGTACTGTGTGTGTGTACTGTGTATGTCCTGTGTGTGTACTCTGTGTTTGTACTGTGTGTGTGTACTGTGTATGTCCTGTGTGTGTACTGTGTGTGTGTACTGTGTGTACTGTGTGTGTGTACTGTGTGTGTACTGTGTATGTCCTGTGTGTGTACTGTGTGTGTACTGTGTATGTCCTGTGTGTGTGTACTGTGTGTGTACTGTGTGTATGTCCTGTGTGTGTGTACTGTGTATGTTCTGTGTGTGTGCACTGTGTGTGTACTGTGTGTGTACTGTGTGTGTGCACTGTGTGTGTACTGTGTGTGTACTGTGTGTTTGTACTGTGTGTGTACTGTGTGTGTACTGTATGTGTACTGTGTGTGTACTGTGTGTGTACTGTGTATGTCCTGTGTGTGTGCACTGTGTGTGTACTGTGTGTTTGTACTGTGTGTGTGTACTCTGTGTGTGTCTTGTGTATGTCCTGTGTGTGTACTGTGTGTGTTTACTCTGTATGTGTCTTGTGTATGTCCTGTGTGTGTACTCTGTGTGTGTACTCTGTGTGTGTACTGTGTATGTCCTGTGTGTGTGCACTGTGTGTGTGTGTACTGTGTGTACTGCGTGTGTACTGTGTGTGTACTCTGTGTGTGTCTTGTGTATGTCCTGTGTGTGTACTGTGTGTGTACTGTTTGTGTACTGTGTGTGTACTGTGTGTATGTCCTGTGTGTGTACTGTGTGTGTACTGTGTGTGTACTGTGTATGTCCTGTGTGTGTACTGTGTGTGTACTGTGTGTATGTCCTGTGTGTGTACTGTGTGTGTACTGTGTATGTCCTGTGTGTGTACTGTTTGTGTACTGTGTATGTCCTGTGTGTGTACTGTTTGTGTACTGTGTGTGTACTGTGTGTGTACTGTGTGTATGTCCTGTGTGTGTACTGTGTGTGTACTGTGTATGTCCTGTGTGTGTACTGTTTGTGTACTGTGTATGTCCTGTGTGTGTACTGTTTGTGTACTGTGTGTGTACTGTGTGTGTACTGTGTGTATGTCCTGTGTGTGTACTGTGTGTGTACTGTGTATGTCCTGTGTGTGTACTGTTTGTGTACTGTGTATGTCCTGTGTGTGTACTGTTTGTGTACTGTGTGTGTACTGTGTGTGTACTGTGTGTATGTCCTGTGTGTGTACTATGTGTGTACTGTGTATGCCCTGTGTGGGTACTGTGTGTGTACTGTCTGTGTACTATGTGTGTACTGTTTGTGTGCTGTTTGGGTACTGTGTGTGTACTGTGTGTGTGTACTGTGTATGTCCTGTGTGTGTACTATGTGTGTACTGTTTGTGTACTGTTTGTGTACTGTGTGTGTACTGTGTATGTCCTGTGTGTGTACTGTTTGTGTACTGTGTGTGTACTGTGTGTGTGTACTGTGTGTTTGTACTGTGTGTATACTGTGTGTGTACTGTGTGTTAAAGTATTGTTTCTAGTTAGATCTGTGTCTGCTCGTCTGCACTGTGTTCCGTGACTTTCCGTGATTTTCCGGGTTGTTCCGTGTTGTTCCTGGTGGAATGTTCTGGTACGTGGATGAAATGACAATAAAAGCCTCGAGACTGACTATTTTGGAGATAAGAGCTTTTGCTCTGACAGCAGTGGTATAAATTATTATGTTCTGAATCTGAAATCTATAAATCACTGTAGATCAGATCTCTGTACTGAATCAGACCATCTCCACATCCAAATACCCCACAGCGTCCTTCCTACACAATTATTCCAACTATACTCACGAGTAGTCCAACTCTGAACCCTCTCCTCCTGGGTCAGCTCAGACTGTCCTGTGGACTCCGATCTATCCTGTGGACTTAGATTTGTCCTGTGGACTGAGTTGAGTGAAGCTGGAACGCAGGGAGAAGCCCGACTGAAGGTCCCGTTATTTGTTTATTTCTCAGCCTGACTGTCAAACCATTGAATGCACCCCGCCCCCCCCCCCCCCACACACACACACACACCCTCCTCCTCCTCCTCCTCCAGTGGAGCCCAATCATAATTAACCAAGGCAGCTTCTAATTAGCAGCTAAAACTCCACACAGGAAAGACTGATTGGTTCATCTTCTCCAGCCATACAGCACCTGTTTCACTCGATTCATTACCCAATTAGTTAATTTTATCTCCTCGCTCCTCACAGGTCTAATTAAAGGTTGCGGGGGCCAAAAATGACAGTTTGAAGACTCTTTCAGTCCCACCTCTATCTCGCACGGGCGTACACTAATCACGAACATCACTTACACCCCCCACCAGGCGCTGTGTGGATAGAGGAAGGAGCTGGGGTTATGGGTGGGGTCTTCCTGCAGACCCTTCTGTAAATATGATCAGTGCCACGCTACGCTGTGTGAACAGTGACGGAGACGATGTGCAGATCCAGAAATCTGATATACGACCAAATATACATTTATACATATATACAAGTTTACATAGATCTCAGGTACGAGTATTAATACTGAACATACATACATAATATATAAATCACACACACACACACACACACACACACACACATATATATATAAATCACACACACACACACATATATATAAATCACACACACACACACACATATATATATATAGATCACACACACACACACACACACACACACATATATATATATATAAATCACACACACACACACACACACACACACACACACACACACACACACATACATATATATAAATCACACACACACACACACACACACATATATATATATATATAAATCACACACACACACACACACACACACACACACACACACACACACACACACACACACACACACACACATATATATATATATAAATCACACACACACACACACCTCCACTCACTGTCCACTGTATCAGCTCCACTTACAGACTGTAGTTCATCTGATTCTCTGTATACTTTATTACTCTATTCTTTAATGATCAGGACCCCCACAGAGCAGATACTATTAGGGAGGTGGGTCATTCTCAGCACTGCAGAACTGCCTGTTCTTAAATGATCTAACCAGGAGCAGCTCCTTCACCACCACTGACCAGAGATCAGAATACACAGCACTACTTCCTCATCCTCACATGCTGGACTGATTCAGATCCACAATACAGACTCACTATCACCTCTTCAGGTACAAAGTGGTACTACAGTGACTCACTATCACCTCTTCAGGTACAAAGTGGTACTACAGTGACTCATTAGCGCTGGGCTAGCTGTTCAGTATGCATAGACGCCTTCTTTGTTCATTTAATTTTGAAACATATATATCACTACTTTATATGTATGTATCACTCTTGGTGTCAGAAGATGGATTAACAGTCAGGTGTGAACGCTCGGTCAGAGGAGACAGAGTCTGTGTTCTGAATGTGCTGCTGGTGATAGTTTCACAAATTTATATGAAGAGCAGGTTTTTGCTGCTTTGCTGTCTGAAGGTTTAAGAGTGCTGTGTGTGCAAATGGAGACGCCATTTACGAACGTGTGTGTGTTTCAGAGAGAGAGTGTGAGTGTGTGTGTGTGTGTGTGTGAGAGAGAGAGAGAGAGTGTGCTGCTCGAGTGATTATTAGCTATCTCTATTTAATGGTCTCATGATGGATAATCCGAGACTCGCAGCTCAGCAGTCTACTGGGAATGTTTGCTAATGCTGCCAGTGACTACACCGAGAGCATACGTTATTTAATATACTGCACATGTGAGCGTGAAGCAGTGAATTAGAGATGCTCGTATGATAAGATATGAGTGTATATATGAATACCAAACTCTCCCGAGGCATCTGCTCTCTTATCCTGAGCTAAAAATCTTTATTTATTTAGAACTTGGTCACAGGGCTGCTTCCCAACAACCGGCTCACGACAGGAACTCAATCGCGCAGAACCAATTCCTCAGTTCTAGACAATCTGGAACCTTGAGTCAGTTCTGAAGCTTCACACTCACAGTGTTCCTCCACGACTCGCTCACTCTCACTTCACACACAACAGAAATCAAAGTTCAATGTAAACCTGGCTTACAATCAAAACAACATTGCCAGGGTCACCCCCCCACACCTCCCCCCCTCCCTCCCCCTCTTCTGAAGGAGCTGACAGAGGAGAATCAGGTACAGCTCAGCCAGCCCCTCATTAATTTAGCTAATTTAAATTAATTTAGCTAGCGTCAGCTCTCCAAATCTCCGTGCTAAGGTCAAATATGATTAATATTGATGTCCTTCTCTGCGAGCTGGTGTCTGGAATTGAGACTATTGAGTGGATATGACTATATCGATTCCCGTCGCTCCGAATCGGAATTTCGACCCCTTCATTTTCTCCGTGTCCGCTGAGCGCTCCGCTGTTACTGTGTTCATTTAAAGCTGCAGTCAGAAAACAGCTACCGTAGATCACACCCGGCTTTAAACACACAAACAAACAAACAAACAAACAGTCTAAACAACCTGCAGACAAACAATCAACATCCGCCGTCACACAGCTAGCCTTACTAGCCTACCTGCTACCTGCTACCTGCCTAACCTCGTAAACACAGAGTGAGTGAGTCAGCTGGAGCTTAACTCTCATATTCTCTTTAAACTTCTTATTAGAAGAATTATTATATTATGTTAAAACTTCTAAAACGTATTAAGCTGTGCTGGATAACGAGTGTTCTCTGAAGGTTCTGAGTTTACAGTGTGTTTTGGATTACAAGCGTCAGGCCTCGCTGTGCTACGCGGAACAGGTCTGCATGTATACAGAACAGTACTCAACAAGCTTAGCACAGTTCAGCTTTAACAGACAGAGCTGAGACTCTCCACCACCGACACATCAGACTAAATATATATTTCAGATAGGGCTGCAGCTATTGATTATTTTAGTAATCGAGTATTCCATTGATTAATTGAGTAATCAGATAAAATATATATTTTAAATTAGAGAGCCATAGTAAATATAAACGATAAAATAAAACAGGTTTCTTAACATTTATTGCCTAAAGTGCATATAATACAATTAAAAAGAAAACATTTTAATAATTACTATTACTGAAATGTATTACTAGACCTATGTATCATACTGTAAGTTCACAAGACTGCCTACTGTACACTCAGTTACTGTTCTGAAGCCTGTCCTACACCTGCTGACCCACTTACTGTAAACTAACTGGACTGAATAATCTCTCTGTACTGGATTTGGTGCATTTTAGGCTCTAAACTGCTACAAACACCACCTGATATTCAGATTACTGTGTATTTTATTCATCACTGGGAGGGAAGAGTGTGTGTGAGGGGTGTGTGTTCTTGTGAGGGTGTGTTTGTACCTATAATCCAAACAGTAAAGTGAATGAAGCCATTACATATAACTATAACTAACACACTTTACTAGCCTTCGTCTCAACTCTTCATCACTGATCTAAGATAAGTGTTCTGGTTACTGTATGTGGGCTCTGCTCTGTGGACTGGACGTGTAGACGGACTGTTTCTGCTCAGGTGCTGAGATGCTGATGTGGTGCTCGGCTAGCGGTTACTGTAAAACTCAGACTCACTATCAGTTTACTGGGAAAGCTCAGTTAGTTTCTTATTTGAATTCCTCGTTCCACCTTAAATGGTATAGAAGTTACGTTCCGCTGCCTGTAACTGCTGCAGTATTTAAGGTGGAATTCACGTCTTTCTCCAGGTTACTCCCAGTAGCGGCTCCTCGGCTGGTTCGGTTTACAGTAGACGTTGGGCGCTGTGTATGGTTTTCTCTGACGCGTCTCTTCTGTTCTCCTCTCCTTTTTCTCTCTCTCTCTTTCTCTATTTTACAATCCACACCATCAAATCACGTCTTCTTCGTGTCACCTGGCAACCCCGTAAGCGCGCTGTGCAACAGTAAAAGTCCTCCGTGTGAAACAGAGCGCTGTATGTGGTTGTATGGATTAAACGAATCTTCAAGGAAAAGAATTTGATTTGATGATTTTTTGTAATCGAGTTCCTCGAGGAATCGTTTCAGCTCTACTTTCAGATAGAACGTAGAAACACAGCGTCTTCACGTTAGTGTGTAACGAGTGTATGGGGGTCTGGATCATATCTGGATAAACTCTGGAATCTGTTTACTGTTTCCTCTACGATGTGTTCTCAGAGTGAGCAGATCATCTGAACTCATCTGTTCGGTTTCAGCGTCTGAGTCTCCTCTCTGCTCCTCTGCTGATGTCAGATCTCAGACGGAGAGCCATTAGTTTAGTCTCTGTGGCTCATTTTTGAGAAACGCCATCCAGAAAGCAGATGTTACGCTTTAGCGTAAATAACTCGGCGCTCTCGAGCCGCTGACAAGCTAATCAATTAGAGGTGGAGCCATTTCACCATCTGCCCTCATCCGCCCCTCCTCCGATCCTGAGCTGAAGGAGAATTCCTGAAGAAGAAGATGTTGAGATGTTCTCCAGAGACATTTCAGGTGTGTGTTTGTGAGGCGTTTGGTCTGAAGTCCTGCTGTGTCCTCTGGCTGGAGGGTAAGACCCAGAAGACTCAGTGTAAATCCCACCTACACGTCGGAACCCAGTCCTGCAAACGGGAGTGAAGAGGTGCAGGACGAGCAGGACCCACCTCCTCCCGGGACTCCACAGCACAGCTGATCCCGAGATCATGCTGATGTTCTTACTGAGTGGACACAGCGGGGTCTACAGCGCCACCTGCAGTCTGGAGCTACTCCTTGCTCTGATTCATTATAATAAAAGGCCACGCCCACACCGTTCTTACGTAGATCCAGGTTTTTATATAATTTCATGCATCCAATTACAAAAAAGCATCTAAACTTAATTTTAATAAGTATATTTACCAAGTATACTAACAAACAGGACACTGATTTAGTTTAGAACTCCACAGCCAGTTTATATCCAAGTTTTATTTTATACTGTAACTATGAACTAAACTACAAGTGATCTTATAGACGTCTAGTTCATTGTTTATAAACGTATGTATAACACAAGTAAACGTGGTATATACACACTGTTAGTTAAAACAACTATGTAAAGATTTTATGACTTAATGAGAAGAATGTACGTCCATTATTTTCCCAAGAAGAATAATAAGTAACTTGTTTTTGGTTCAGAGTCGAGGACACTCTTTTTTCAGAAGGGAAAGTGACGTATCTGAATATGGGCCAGTAACGGGTGGGGGTCTGTCTTTCAGGCTATGTCTTCCGATGGGAAGGTGGTGGTGTAGCAGATCAAAGACGACTCGGTGCTGAAGCGCTCTGAACATGTTCAATGTGGTGGTTGTTGTAAATTTCTGTGTTGATGACATTTAAACTACAACATATTACAAATCTGATTACATCAGTCCATTCCTGAGACTCTGATCTCCTTTGATCTGCTGCACGACCACCTTACAGATCCAGTATGGCGGCTTTCAAGAGGGTGGCCATGTTCATAGCCCAAAAGATAGACCCCTCATCCGGTACTTGCTGGGGTCTTCAGATATGTTTTTTTTCCCTTTCCTGAGACTTTTGGCCCAGGCTGTATAATAGTGCTCCTAAGAAATCTTGAGATTCAAATCATACCCGCTAGAGTTCAGGACAGTTTTTTTTAGTAGAGCTTTAAATAGAAACCGTCCCGCCCGCAGTCCCGTACCAGAGTGTCCTCCAGAACTAAAAATATCAGACTGGTCTTTAGTGGGCTTAACTGTGGACTACTGGTCTTTCTCTAGAGCACTGACCACAGCTGAGGCCGACTGACCGTCTAAAAGCTCTCCACTGAATATGATCCTGAAATTAGTCCAGCAGTGCAGGATACTGGGTCGGGACGGAGTCATGTGGAAACGGAACATCAAACAGTTTTAGAATTCACAGCAGCTACGATCCTTAGCAGTTATTAGCACTGAACGCTAACCAGAAATCAGTGATCAGTTTAGAAATCAACTCCGTTCCAGATTCCAGAGCTATTCCGACTGTCTGTAAAGAAAACCGGAGAGGTTCAGCTTTCAAACGAGGGCAGTTCATGACAGTAACTGAGAGTATGTGGGAACCAGCGCCCCCTTTAGTTTGGGTATACAATTACAGACAAAAGCCTGGTGAGAAACCAAACACTCAAACCATTCCAGCCACTGCGAACACCCGGACCACCCGGACCACTTCCATAAACACAGACATCAAACTCCGACCTCCAGCTAACTCAAACCCTGTCCAGCTCTTCATTCAGCAGCTCCAGCACCTTCTCAGCTGGACTGGGTGGAGTTTCTTCTCTGAATCTTTCTGTAGGACAGTTACACGCCAGGTTTCAAACACGGTGTCGCAGCTGCTGCAGCATCATGTTCTCCTCCACTCCGTATCAGAGCTGCTCTGAGGTTCCTCAGGAAGTTGGCGCAATATGTCATCTCCACGCATCAAAGACTCGCAGGCCTTACAGCAACGCGCCAGCCATCAATCCCAGAATTCCTTCAGACGCTGTCAGGAAGACTCAACATCTGGCCAGGCACACTCATTAGACTAGCTAATGATGGAGAGATGGAGCCGGAGGGCTGACGATCACAGCTCTCACACGGAGAGACGGAAAATGGAGCAGATAAGTGAAGCTGTAGATGGAGGGGAGGAGAACGCCGGAGGAGAGAGGAGCACTACAGAGGAGGAGAACACTGGAGGTGGGAGGAGCACAACAGAGAAGGAGAACGGGAGGCGAGGCTGTGAAAGGCTGAGTCATAGACTGCTCATGTGAATTTTCATTCGCTCTCAGTAACTCCAGACACTGAGCAGAGAACTGAGCAGCTACACCGACAGATCAGGAGTCTCCTGGAGCGACGGATCAGGAATCTCCTGGAGCAACAGATCAGGAGTCTCCTGGAGCGACAGATCAGGAATCTCCTGGAGCGACGGATCAGGAATCTCCTGGAGCAACAGATCAGGAGTCTCCTGGAGCGACAGATCAGGAATCTCCTGGAGCGACAGATCAGGAGTCTTCACAACAAGCAACCGCAGAGGATCTCAGCTCTCTGCCTGCTGCAGCACCCCGAACAGCGGCACCCCTACAAAACATCGTCTAGTAGGAGTGAAGTTCTGAAAATCACTGCTAGAGCAGAGTGAACATCGTCAACACTTTCCAACCTCTACGTCCACAACTTCTACATCTACAACCTCTACATCCACAACCTCTACATCTACAACCTCTACATCTACAACCTCTACATCCACAACCTCTACATCCACAACCTCTACATCTACAACCTCTACATCTACAACCTCTACATCCACAACCTCTACATCCACAATCTCTACGTCTACAACTTCTACATCCACAACCTCTACATCCACAACCTCTACATCTACAACCTCTACGTCTACAACCTCTACGTCTACAACCTCTACATCTACAACCTCTACGTCTACAACCTCTACGTCTACAACCTCTACATCTACAACCTCTACGTCTACAACCTCTACATCTACAAACTCTACATCTAAAACCTCTACATCCACAACCTCTACATCCACAATCTCTACGTCTACAACCTCTACATCCACAACCTCTACATCTACAACTTCTACATCTACAACCTCTACATCCACAACCTCTACATCCACAATCTCTACATCCACAACCTCTACATCTACAACCTCTACATCTACAACCTCTACATCCACAACCTCTACATCCACAACCTCTACATCTACAACCTCTAGACAACCTCTACATCTACAACCTCTACATCTACAACCTCTACATCCCCAACCTCTACATCCACAACCTCTACATCCACAACCTCTACATCTACAACCTCTACGTCTACAACCTCTACATCTACAACCTCTACATCTACAACCTCTACATCTACAACCTCTACATCCACAACCTCTACATCCACAATCTCTACATCTACAACCTCTACACAACCTCTACATCTACAACCTCTACATCTACAACCTCTACATCCCCAACCTCTACATCCACAACCTCTACATCCACAATCTCTACATCTACAACCTCTACACAACCTCTACATCTACAACCTCTACATCTACAACCTCTACATCCCCAACCTCTACATCCACAACCTCTACATCCACAACCTCTACATCCACAACCTCTACATCTACAACCTCTACGTCTACAACCTCTACATCTACAACCTCTACATCTACAACCTCTACATCTACAACCTCTACATCCACAACCTCTACATCCACAACCTCTACATCTACAACCTCTACACAACCTCTACATCTACAACCTCTACATCTACAACCTCTACATCCCCAACCTCTACATCCACAACCTCTACATCCACAACCTCTACATCTACAACCTCTACGTCTACAACCTCTACATCTACAACCTCTACATCTACAACCTCTACATCTAAAACCTCTACATCCACAACCTCTACATCCACAATCTCTACGTCTACAACCTCTACATCCACAACCTCTACGTCCACAACCTCTACATCTACAACCTCTACATCTACAACCTCTACATCCACAACCTCTACATCTACAACCTCTACATCTACAACCTCTACATCCACAACCTCTACATCCACAATCTCTACGTCTACAACCTCTACATCTACAACCTCTACATCTAAAACCTCTACATCTACAACCTCTACATCCACAACCTCTACATCCACAACCTCTACATCCACAACCTCTACATCTAAAACCTCTACATCCACAACCTCTACATCTACAACCTCTACATCTACAACCTCTACGTCCACAACCTCTACATCTACAACCTCTACATCTACAACCTCTACATCTACAACCTCTACATCCACAACCTCTACATCTACAACCTCTACATCTACAACCTCTACATCCACAACCTCTACGTCCACAACCTCTACATCTACCTCTACATCTACAACCTCTACGTCCACAACCTCTACGTCCACAACCTCTACATCTACAACCTCTACATCTACAACCTCTACATCTACAACCTCTACGTCCACAACCTCTACATCTACAACCTCTACATCTACAACCTCTACGTCCACAACCTCTACATCTACAACCTCTACATCTACAACCTCTACATCCACAACCTCTACATCTACAACCTCTACATCCACAACCTCTACATCTACAACCTCTACGTCTACAACCTCTACATCTACAACCTCTACATCCACAACCTCTACATCCACAACCTCTACATCTACAACCTCTACATCCACAACCTCTACGTCTACAACCTCTACATCCACAACCTCTACATCTACAACCTCTACATCTACAACCTCTACATCTACAACCTCTACATCCACAACCTCTACGTCCACAACCTCTACATCTACAACCTCTACATCTACAACCTCTACATCTACAACCTCTACATCCACAACCTCTACGTCCACAACCTCTACATCTACAACCTCTACATCTACAACCTCTACATCCACAATCTCTACATCTACAACCTCTACATCTACAACCTCTACATCCACAACCTCTACGTCCACAACCTCTACATCTACAACCTCTACATCTACAACCTCTACATCCACAACCTCTACATCTACAACCTCTACATCTACAACCTCTACATCCACAACCTCTACATCTACAACCTCTACATCCACAACCTCTACATCCACAACCTCTACATCTACAACCTCTACATCTACAACCTCTACATCCACAACCTCTACGTCCACAACCTCTACGTCTACAACCTCTACATCCACAACCTCTACATCTACAACCTCTACATCTACAACCTCTACATCTAAAACCTCTACATCTACAACCTCTACATCCACAACCTCTACATCCACAACCTCTACATCTACAACCTCTACACAACCTCTACATCCACAACCTCTACATCTACAACCTCTACACAACCTCTACATCCACAACCTCTACATCTACAACCTCTACACAACCTCTACATCTACAACCTCTACATCTACAACCTCTACATCCACAACCTCTACGTCCACAACCTCTACATCTACAACCTCTACATCTACAACCTCTACATCTACAACCTCTACATCCACAACCTCTACATCTACAACCTCTACATCCACAACCTCTACGTCCACAACCTCTACATCTACAACCTCTACATCTACAACCTCTACATCCACAACCTCTACATCTACAACCTCTACGTCCACAACCTCTACGTCTACAACCTCTACGTCCACAACCTCTACATCTACAACCTCTACATCTACAACCTCTACATCTACAACCTCTACATCTACAACCTCTACGTCCACAACCTCTACATCTACAACCTCTACATCTACAACCTCTACATCCACAACCTCTACGTCCACAACCTCTACATCTACCTCTACATCTACAACCTCTACGTCCACAACCTCTACGTCTACAACCTCTACATCTACAACCTCTACATCTACAACCTCTACGTCCACAACCTCTACATCTACAACCTCTACATCTACAACCTCTACATCCACAACCTCTACATCCACAACCTCTACGTCCACAACCTCTACATCTACCTCTACATCTACAACCTCTACGTCCACAACCTCTACGTCCACAACCTCTACATCTACAACCTCTACATCTACAACCTCTACATCCACAACCTCTACATCCACAACCTCTACGTCCACAACCTCTACATCTACCTCTACGTCTACAACCTCTACATCTACAACCTCTACATCTACAACCTCTACGTCCACAACCTCTACATCTACAACCTCTACATCTACAACCTCTACATCTACAACCTCTACATCCACAACCTCTACGTCCACAACCTCTACATCTACCTCTACATCTACAACCTCTACGTCCACAACCTCTACGTCTACAACCTCTACATCTACAACCTCTACATCTACAACCTCTACGTCCACAACCTCTACATCTACAACCTCTACATCTACAACCTCTACATCCACAACCTCTACGTCCACAACCTCTACATCTACCTCTACATCTACAACCTCTACGTCCACAACCTCTACGTCTACAACCTCTACATCTACAACCTCTACATCTACAACCTCTACGTCCACAACCTCTACGTCTACAACCTCTACATCTACAACCTCTACATCTACAACCTCTACGTCCACAACCTCTACATCTACAACCTCTACATCTACAACCTCTACATCTACAACCTCTACATCTACAACCTCTACATCTACAACCTCTACGTCCACAACCTCTACATCTACAACCTCTACGTCCACGTATTGGTATTTCAGTGAAAGGAGCAGCAGATCCTGTTACCTCCACATTAATCACACATCGTTTTCTTCTATTCCGTCAGTTTTCCAAGTTTCTGTATCCGGTTTATATTTCAGTTCACAGTTTCAGGAACGACAGAATAAATCTGATTATAAACGAGAGACTAACTGCCCCCCCCTCCACCCCCACCCCCTCTCAGACACTCCTCAAACTAGGCCAGAGCCAGGTGTGTGTGTGTAATAAAGGCGTGCCCTCTGACCCCGTGCTTCTCAGGCCAGCAGGGGGCGAGGTAGGGGTC
>CM038723.1:40990951-41008451 GCA_021613375.1 Megaleporinus macrocephalus
TTACCTCTCTCGATCTCTCTCTATCTCTCTCTATCTCTTTACCTCTCTCTATCTCTCTCTCTCTTTACCTCTCTCTATCTCTCTCTCTTTACCTCTCTCGATCTCTCTCTATCTCTCTCTCTCTTTACCTCTCTCTATCTCTCTCTCTCTTTTTACCTCTCTCTTTACCTCTCTCTATCTCTATCTCTCTCTCTTTACCTCTCTCTATCTCTCTCTATCTCTCTCTCTTTACCTCTCTCGATCTCTCTCTATCTCTCTCTCTTTACCTCTCTCGATCTCTCTCTATCTCTCTCTCTATCTCTCTCTCTTTCTATCTCTCTCTCTTTACCTCTCTCTATCTCTCTCTATCTCTTTACCTCTCTCTATCTCTCTCTCTCTTTACCTCTCTCTATCTCTCTCTCTTTACCTCTCTCGATCTCTCTCTATCTCTCTCTCTCTTTACCTCTCTCTATCTCTCTCTCTCTTTTTACCTCTCTCTTTACCTCTCTCTATCTCTCTCTCTCTTTTTACCTCTCTCTTTACCTCTCTCTATCTCTATCTCTCTGTCTCTCTCTCTCTTTCTCTCTCTCTCTGTCTCTCTCTGTCTCTCTCTCTCTGTATCTCTCTCTCTCTCTCTCTCTCTCTCTCTCTCTCTCTCTCTCTTTACCTCTCTCTATCTCTCTCTCTCTCTTTACCTCTCTTTATCTCTCTCTATCTCTCTCTCCCTTTACCTCTCTCTATCTCTGTCTCTCTCTCTGTCTCTCTCTGTCTCTCTCTCTCTGTCTCTCTCTCTCTCTGTCTCTCTCTCTCTGTATCTCTCTCTCTATCTCTTTCTCTCTCTGTCTCTCTCTCTCACTCTGTCTCTCTCTCTCTCTGTCTCTCTCTCACTCTCTCTCTCTCTGTCTCTCTCTCTCTCTCTCTCTCTCTCTCTCTGTCTCTCTCACTCTCTCTCTCTCTCTCTGTCTCTCTCTCTCTCTGTCTCTCTCTCACTCTCTCTCTCTCTGTCTCTCTCTCTCTCTCTCTGTCTCTCTCTCTCTGGTGTTAGTTGCTGGCTGGTTCTGGACTGTTGGTTGGGTGGTAGATCAGTGGGGTCTGTCTGTGATGTGACCTTTCATGTACAGAGAGAAACCGGTCCAGACGCTGAGCAGGTCCGACAGGACTCCGAGCTCATCACATCAGTCACAGACACCGGAGCCAGTCAAACGCCTCGACCCTCCCTTCTCCAGATTCAGCACGGTTTCTATTTATTTAATATATACAAGAATATAAAACCCTAAACAACAACAACAACAAGGAGAGTTTATTTTCAGTAAAGAAACTGACTGTTCATTAAACAGTAATAACAACTAACAATGTTAGTAAATAACAACAACAGGACATTCCACTGGGCCGCCCGAACGAGGAGCACCAATCACTGCTTTAGCTTATATAATCCATCCTATCTATCTATCTATCTATCTATCTATCTATCTATCTATCTATCTGTCTGTCTATCTATCTATCTATCTATCTATCTATCTATCTATCTATCTGTCTGTCTATCTATCTATATGTCTATCTATCTGTCTATCTATCTATATGTCTATCTATCTATCTATCTATATGTCTATCTATCTATATGTCTATCTATCTATTTACATGTCTATCTATTTATATGTCTATCTGTCTATCTATCTATCTGTCTATCTATCTATATGTCTATCTATCTATATGTCTATCTATCTAATCTATCTATCTATCTGTCTATCTGTCTATCTAATCTATCTATCTATCTATCTATCTATCTATCTATATGTCTATCTATCTATCTAATCTATCTATCTATCTATCTGTCTATCTGTCTATCTAATCTATCTATCTATCTATCTATCTATCTATCTATCTATCTATCTATCTATCTATCTATCTATCTATCTATCTATCTATATGTCTATCTGTCTATCTATCGATCTATTTCACCGCTGTATTATTATCAGTTCTGATCTAATACCTGCTTTGACTGCTCAGTACTTCATTAAGATAAATCAAGAACTGAACACATTCATACAATGTCTGGGGCGTCCAGGAGAAATCTAGAACCTAACTTTGTTCTTCAAACTGGATCAAGATCTGATCTACTTCTCTCACAATAACATATTCATGTTACTTTGTATTGTATGTCTGATTATTTACATCTGTTCTAATCAGATCTGCTGTTCTTACTGGTGATCAGACACGTATTGATCAGACTCGATTTGAAAATGGACTTCTGGAGTTCTGAACTGATGTGAGTAAAAGGTTTTGTGGAGGAAACTACCAGCTGAGCTACAGAATCCCTGCGAGGGGTTAAAGGGCCGGTACTCTTCACCTGTGTGTTGTTTGTATGTCATGTTCAGGTGACTGTCCTTCAGCTCCTCGTTAACCCCTCACACATTAACAGGCTACTCGGGTTACCGTAGCCGTAGTTACTCATATGTAAATAACTTAGTTCTGCACTGCATCTCCAAACTGCTTTAGGATGTGTTTGTGAGTGGGCGGAGCAAAGCTGCGGTATGGATCTGTAAACACACTGGATTTCACAACAGCTGTACGGTGCTCCATGTCTGTGTGTGTATCAGCGAGTGTTCAGTGTTTACATCAATCCACGATAAGGTTCGATTACAGATCAGTTTTTATGATGAGGGTCTTGAGAGGAGTTCAGCGGCGTGGGGGAAACAGAGGCTCGGCGTTCCTCGTCCGCACGTTTCACGAGGGTCAGTGAGCAAAGCAGGAAAAGTGTTCACTTACGTAATCGGAGTCGGACTTGGAGTCGTAGTACTGGATATCGCTCTCCTGAGGAACAGAACAGAGCACAGCGTCAGCACGGCAGCAGCCAGGAGACACATCAGCACATCTGAAGCTCGGCCAGGTCCGGCCTCGGCCTCAGATGTGCGGCAGGAGCGTAGAGAGGAGGCGGGGACGGCGCGGGGACGGGCGGGGACGGGCAGGGACGGCGCGGGGACGGGGACGGCGTGGGGACGGGCAGGGACGGGGACGGCGCGCGGACGCTCTCTGTGATTACGGCTCTCTAATGAAACGCGGTGGCGGCGGAGTGATGACCCGGCTCTCACACACACCAGCGTTAATCACTCCTAACGCCGCGACGCTGGGCGTGACTCGCCGAGCAGCCTCAGAGTCTCCGAGTCAGAGACTCACTTCTGTTAAACAGATCAACGTTCCGAGTTCAGGACAATGAGGGAGCAGCCAGCGCTCCAAACAAGAGACGAGCTCGGAGAGCGGAGAGCTCCCCAACACACTCAGTCAACAGGCCGTGTGTGTGTCTGAGTGTGTGTGTGTGTGAGTGTGTATGTGTGTGTATGTGTGTGTCTGAGTGTGTGTGTGTGTGAGTGTGTGTATATGTGTGTGTGTATGTGTGTGTATGTGTGTGTGTGTGTACATGTGTGTGTGTGTGAGTGTGTGTGTATGTGTGTTTGTGAGTGTAAGTGTGTGTGAGTGTGTGTTTGTCAGTGAGTGGGTATATATGTGTGTGTGTGTGTGTGTGTATGTGTGTTTGTGAGTGTAAGTGTGTGTGAGTGTGTTTGTCAGTCAGTGTGTATATATATATATATGTGTGAGTGTAAGTGTGTGTGAGTGTGTGAATGTGTGAGAGTTGTGTGTTCGTATATGTGTGTGTATATGTGAGTGTGTGTGTTGTGTGTGTGTGTTGTGTGTATATGTGTGTGTGTGTATGTATGTATAAGTGTGTGTGTGTTGTGTGTATATGTTTGTGTGTGTATATGTATGTATACGTGTGTGTGTGTGTGTGTGAATGTGTGAGTGTTGTGTGTTTATGTGTGTATGTGTTGTGTGTGTGTATATGTATGTATGAGTGTGTGTGTGTGAATGTGTTAGTGTTGTGTGTGTATATCTGTGTGTGTGTATGTGTTGTGTGTATATGTATGTATAAGAGTGTGTGTGTGTGTGTGTATGTGTGTGTGTGTGAGTGAATGTGGGTGTGTTGTAAATGTGTGTGTGTGAGTGAATGTGTGTGTGTTGTGAGTGTGTGTGTGTCTGTTTGTGAGTGAGTGTGCGTGTGTTGTGAGTGTGTGTGTGTGTGAGTGAGTGAATGTGTGTGTGAGTGAGTGAGTGAATGTGCGTGTGTTGTGAGTGTGTGTGTGTGTGAGAGTGAGTGAATGTGTGTGTGAGTGAATGTGTGTGTTGTGTGTATATATATATGTATGTATGAGAGTGTGTGTGAGTGAGTGTGTATGTGTGTGTATGTGTGAGTGTGTGTGAGTGTGTGTATGTGAGTGTGTATGTATGTGTGTGTGTGTGTGAGTGTGTGTGTGTATGTGAGTGTATGTGTGAGTGTGTGTGTGTGTGTGTGAGTGTGTGTGAGTGTGTGTGTGTATGTGAGTGTGTATGTGTGTGTGTATGTGTGAGTGTGTGTGAGTGTGTGTGTATGTGAGTGTGAGTGAATGTGTGTGTGTTGTGTGTATATGTATATCCAGAGAGTGTGTGTGTGTGTGTATGTGTGAGTGTTTGTGAGTGTGTGTGAGTTTGTGTGAGTGTGTATGTGAGTGAGTGTGTGTGTGTATGTGTGAGTGTGTGTGTGTGTGTGAGTGAATGTGTGTGTGAGTGAATGTGTGTGTGTTGTGTGTATATGTATATGTATGAGAGTGTGTGTGTGTGTGTGTGTGAGTGTGTATGTGTGTGTGTATGTGTGAGTGTGTGTGTGTGAGTGTGTGTGAGTGTGTGTGTGTGTGTGTGTGTGTGTGTATGTGAATGTGTGTGTGAGTGTGTATGTGTGAGTGTGTGTGAGTGTGTGTGTATGTGTGTGTGTATGTGTGTGTATGTGTGAGTGTGTGTGAGTGTGTGTGAGTGTGTGTGTATGTGAGTGTGAGGCCGTGCTGAGTAATGAGTCTGTTCAGGTTAGCTGACTCACCGAGAGAAACAGTGGTTATCCTGGACACTCTAACTCTAGTTCTAACTCTAACTCTAACCCTAACCCTAACCCTAACTCTAACTCTAACCCTAACCCTAACTCTAACTCTAACTAACACTAAATCTAACTCTAACTCTAACTCTAACACTAAATCTAACTAACACTAAATCTCACTCTAACACTAAATCTAACTAACACTAAATCTAACTCTAACTCTAACACTAAATCTAACTAACACTAAATCTAACTCTAACACTAACACTAAATCTAACTAACACTAACTCTAACTCTAACACTAAATCTAACTAACACTAAATCTAACTAACACTAAATCTAAATCTAACTCTAACTCTAACCCTAAACCTAACTAACACTAAATCTAACTAACACTAAATCTAAATCTAACTCTAACTCTAACACTAAATCTAACTAACACTAAATCTAACTCTAACTCTAACTAACACTAAATCTAACTAACACTAAATCTAACTCTAACTCTAACTCTAACTCTAACACTAAATCTAACACTAAATCTAACTCTAACTCTAACCCTAACACTAAATCTAACTAACACTAAATCTAAATCTAACTCTAACACTAAATGTAAATCTAACTCTAACTCTAACACTAAATCTAAATCTAACTCTAAATCTAACTCTAAATCTAAATCTAACTCTGACACTAAATTTAACACTAAATCTAACTCTAACTCAAACTCTAACTCTAACACTAAATCTAACTAACACTAAATCTAACTCTAACTCTAAATCTAACTAACACTAAATCTAACTAACACTAAATCTAACTCTAACTCTAACACTAAATCTAACACTAAATCTAACTATAACTCTAAATCTAACTCTAACTCTAACACTAAATCTAACTAACACCAAATCTAAATCTAACTCTAACTCTAACACTAAATCTAAATCTAACTCTAACACTAAATCTAAATCTAACTCTACATCTAACTCTAAATCTAAATCTAACTCTGACACTAAATCTAACTAACACTAAATCTAACTCTAACTCTAACTCTAACACTAAATCTAACTAACACTAAATCTAACTAACACTAAATCTAACTCTAACTCTAACACTAAATCTAACACTAAATCTAACTCTAACTCTAACTCTAACACTAAATCTAACTAACACTAAATCTAAATCTAACTCTGACTCTAACTCTAAATCTAACTCTAACTCTAACACTAAATCTAAATCTAACTCTAAATCTAACTCTAAATCTAAATCTAACTCTAACACTAAATCTAACTCTAAATCTAACTCTAATTCTAACACTAAATCTAACTAACACTAAATCTAAATCTAACTCTAACTCTAACTCTAAATCTAAATCTAACTCTAACACTAAATCTAACTCTAAATCTAACTCTAAATCTAACTCTAATTCTAACACTAAATCTAACTAACACTAAATCTAACTCTAACTCTAACTCTAAATCTAAATCTAACACTAACACTAAATCTAAATTTAACTCTAAATCTAAATCTAAATCTAACACTAAATCTAACTCTAAATCTAAATCTAACTCTAACACTAAATCTAACTCTAACTCAAACTCTAACTCTCACACTAACTCTAAATCTAACTCTAACTCTAACACTAAATCTAACTAACTCTAAATCTAACTCTAACTCTTACTCTAAATCTAAATCTAACTCTAACTCTAACTCTAACACTAAATCTAACTAACACTAAATCTAACTCTAACTCTAACACTAAATCTAACTAACACTAAATCTAAATCTAACTCTAACTCTAACTCTAAATCTAAATCTAACTCTAACACTAAATCTAAATCTAACTCTAACTCTAAATCTAACTCTAACACTAAATCTAACTCTAACTCTAACACTAAATCTAACTAACACTAAATCTAAATCTAACTCTAACTCTAACACTAAATCTAAATCTAACTCTAACTCTAACACTAAATCTAAATCTAACTCTAAATCTAACTCTAAATCTAAATCTAACTCTGACACTAAATCTAACACTAAATCTAACTCAAACTCTAACTCTAACACTAAATCTAACTAACACTAAATCTAACTAACACTAAATCTAACTCTAACTCTAACACTAAATCTAACACTAAATCTAACTCTAACTCTAACTCTAACACTAAATCTAACTAACACTAAATCTAAATCTAAGTCTGACTCTAACTCTAAATCTAACTCTAACTCTAAATCTAAATCTAAATCTAACTCTAAATCTAACTCTAAATCTAAATCTAACTCTAACACTAAATCTAACTCTAAATCTAACTCTAACTCTAAATCTAACTCTAATTCTAACACTAAATCTAACTAACACTAAATCTAAATCTAAATCTAAATCTAACTCTAACACTAAATCTAACTCTAACTCAAACTCTAACTCTAACACTAAATCTAACTAACACTAAATCTAACTAACACTAAATCTAACTCTAACACTAAATCTAACACTAAATCTAACTCTAACTCTAACTCTAACACTAAATCTAACTAACACTAAATCTGAATCTAACTCTGACTCTAACTCTAAATCTAACTCTAACTCTAACACTAAATCTAAATCTAAATCTAACTCTAAATCTAACTCTAAATCTAAATCTTACTCTAACACTAAATCTAACTCTAAATCTAACTCTAACTCTAAATCTAACTCTAAATCTAAATCTAACTCTAACACTAAATCTAACTAACACTAAATCTAAATCTAACTCTAACTCTAACTCTAAATCTAAATCTAACACTAACACTAAATCTAAATTTAACTCTAAATCTAAATCTAACACTAAATCTAACTCTAAATCTAAATTCAACTCTAACACTAAATCTAACTCTAACTCAAACTCTAACTCTCACACTAACTCTAACTCTAAATCTAACTCTAACTCTAACACTAAATCTAACTAACACTAAATCTAAATCTAACTCTAACTCTAACTCTAAATCTAAATCTAACTCTAACACTAAATCTAAATCTAACTCTAAATCTAAATCTAACTCTAACTCTAACACTAAATCTAACTCTAACTCTAACACTAAATCTAACTAACACTAAATCTAAATCTAACTCTAACTCTAACACTAAATCTAAATCTAACTCTAACTCTAACTCTAACACTAAATCTAAATCTAACTCTAACTCTAAATCTAACTCTAAATCTAAATCTAACTCTAAATCTAAATCTAAATCTAACTCTAAATCTAAATCTAACACTAACACTAAATCTAAATCTAACTCTAAATCTAAATCTAACTCTAACACTAAATCTAACTCTAACTCAAACTCTAACTCTCACACTAACTCTAACTCTAAATCTAAATCTAACTCTAAATCTAACTCTAAATCTAAATCTAACTCTAAATCTAAATCTAACTCTAAATCTAACTCTAAATCTAAATCTAACTCTAAATCTAACTCTAACTCTAACTCTAAATCTAACACTAACACTAAATCTAAATCTAACTCTAAATCTAAATCTAACTCTAACACTAAATCTAACTCTAACTCAAACTCTAACTCTCACACTAACTCTAACTCTAAATCTAAATCTAACTCTAACTCTAACACTAAATCTAACTAACACTAAATCTAACTCTAACTCTAACACTAAATCTAACTAACACTAAATCTAAATCTAACTCTAACTCTAACTCTAAATCTAACTCTAACACTAAATCTAAATCTAACTCTAAATCTAAATCTAACTCTAACACTAAATCTAACTCAAACTCTAACTCTCATACTAACTCTAACTCTAAATCTAACTCTACCACTAACACTAAATCTAACTAACTCTAAATCTAACTCTAACTCTTACTCTAAATCTAACTCTAACACTACATCTAACTAACACTAAATCTAACTCTAACTCTAACACTAAATCTAACTAACACTAAATCTAAATCTAACTCTAAATCTAACTCTAACACTAAATCTAACTCTAAATCTAAATCTAACACTAAATCTAACTCTAACTCTAACACTAAATCTAACTCTAAATCTAAATCTAACTCTGACACTAAATCTAAATCTAACTCTAAATCTAACTCTAAATCTAACTCTGACACTAAATCTAACACTAAATCTAACTCTAACTCAAACTCTAACTCTCACACTAAATCTAACTCTAACTCTAAATCTAACTCTAACTCTAACACTAAATCTAACTCTAACTCTAAATCTAACTCTAACTCTAAATCTAACTAACACTAAATCTAACTCTAACTCTTACTCTAAATCTAAATCTAACTCTAACTCTAACACTAAATCTAACTCTAAATCTAAATCTAACTCTGACACTAAATCTAACTCTAAATCTAACTCTAAATCTAAATCTAACTCTGACACTAAATCTAACACTAAATCTAACTCTAACTCAAACTCTAACACTAAATCTAACTCTAACTCTAAATCTAACTCTAACTCTAACACTAAATCTAACTCTAACTCTAAATCTAAATCTAACTCTAACTCACACTAAATCTAACTCTAAATCTAACTCTAACTCTAACTCTAAATCTAACTCTAAATCTAACTCTAACTCTAACTCTAACTCTAGCTCTAACTCTAAATCTAACTCTAACTCTAGCTCTAGGTCTAACTCTAACTCTAGCTGTAACTCTAACTCTAAATCTGACTCTGACTCTATCTTTAAATCTAACTCTAACTCTAGCTCTAGGTCTAACTCTAACTCTAGCTGTAACTCTAACTCTAAATCTGACTCTGACTCTATCTTTAAATCTAACTCTAACTCTAAATCTAACTCTAACTCTAGCTCTAGGTCTAACTCTAGCTGTAACTCTAACTCTAAATCTGACTCTGACTCTATCTTTAAATCACACGTACAGATCAGAACCAGACTCACAAGTTCAACAGACGAGCAGAACACTGACCAACAGAACCGCTCTGTACAGAACCGCTCCGTACAGAACCTCTCCATACAGAACCGCTCCGTACAGAACCGCTCCGTACAGAACCGCTCCGTATAGAACCTCTCCATACAGAACCGCTCCGTACAGAACCGCTCCGTACAGAACCGCTCCGTATAGAACCTCTCCATACAGAACCGCTCCGTACAGAACCGCTCCGTACAGAACCTCTCCGTACAGAACCGCTCCGTACAGAACCGCTCCGTATAGAACCGCTCCGTACAGAACCGCTCCGTATAGAACCTCTCCGTACAGAACCTCTCCGTACAGAACCGCTCCGTACAGAACCTCTCCGTACAGAACACACACACAGCTTCAGTACTAACAGAGTTAACGAGCTGCAGGTGATCAGAACCCCACACAGGAGCTTCTGAATACCAGTCTGTGATTGGTTGATGGTGGACATGTGACAGTGGCCTGCTGGTGAGGTGGATTATGGGAGATGGAGTCCTGATTTGAAAACGATGTCTGATCTTTATCTGTGAGAGGTTCATGATGATTAGACCAATAGAAACACTCCACACCTTTTTCCTTTGAACACCAACAATATATATATATATGTATATATATGTGTGTGAGTGTGTGTGTGTGAGTACCCATTGATTTAGCCCCAATCTAGTACCCACTGGCTTAGATCCAATCTAGTACCCATTGATTTAGCTCCAATCTAGTACCCACTGGCTTAGCTCCAATCTAGTACCCATTGATTTAGCTCCAATCTAGTACCCACTGGCTTAGCTCCAATCTAGTACCCATTGATTTAGCTCCAATCTAGTACCCACTGGCTTAGCTCCAATCTAGTACCCATTGATTTAGCTCCAATCTAGTACCCACTGGCTTAGCTCCAATCTAGAACCCACTGACTTAGCTCCAATCTAGTACCCACTGGCTTAGCTCCAATCTAGTACCCATTGATTTAGCTCCAATCTAGTACCCACTGGCTTAGCTCCAATCTAGTACCCATTGATTTAGCTCCAATCTAGTACCCACCGGCTTAGCTCCAGTCTAGTACCCACTGACCCAGTAGGTGATTTCAGATGCACCCTCAGTGAAGTGGTCAGGGACTCACTGTGTGTTCATTAGCAGTTCAGCTGAAGCTCCTACTGGTCAGAGTTATCTGATCTCATATCTAAACCAGACAAACCAGTACACCTCCCACTACCGCCATGCAGGGCTAACTGGTGCTAGCTCACATGATAGCTTCATTAGCCGTTCAGCTCCAGCTACTGGTCCAGTGTATGTTCCCAACTACTGGTTTTTAAAGCCACCAGAAATTCTGGCGTCAGATCCTGAAACGTCCTTCACACGACTTCACCTCCACTGCAGACACGTTCAGCAGCTACGAGAAGAAAGCAGACTGAGAGCTACATGATCCTCCTCCTCCTCCTCCTCCTCCTCCTCGCGCTGAGACGGACTGAAGTTTAAACGGAGGGTAAGACTGGCATATCCGTCTCCTGTAATACCAGCACAGTGACACACACAGCGACTCCCCGCCGCCTGATCTCCACGGGCGGCCTGCAGCTCTTCTCCTCCCTCTCTCCTCCTCTCCTCCACTCATCCCTCCTTCATATCCCCGCAGAGGACAGGCTCTCAAGGGCAATAGAGCTAAGTGTGAGATTTGAGACTCAGTTCTGTCATTCCGTCCCTGTTCCTTTCTCCTCCAACACAATCCGGCTGCGCTAATCCTGAGCGTCACCATCACCGCGGCGACCGGCATGTCCGTACACATCACACGGCACCGAACACGTCCAGCAGAATTCCTTCAAACATTCCGAACCACTGACACGGACAGACACCTCCTCACAGAGGAAACTACAGAGTCAGGCTTATAGTTAATGTGCTGTTATAGGTAATGTGCTGTTATAGGTAATGTACTGTTATAGGTAATGTACTGTTATAGTTAATGTGCTGTTATAGTTAATGTACAGTTATAGTTAATGTACTGTTATAGTTAATGTGCTGTTATAGGTAATGAGCTGTTATAGTTAATGTGCTGTTATAGTTAATGTGCTGTTATAGGTAATGTACTGTTATAGGTAATGAGCTGTTATAGGTAATGTGCTGTTATAGTTAATGTGCTGTTATAGGTAATGTACTGTTATAGGTAATGTGCTGTTATAGGTAATGTGCTGTTATAGTTAATGTACTGTTATAGGTAATGTACTGTTATAGGTAATGTGCTGTTATAGGTAATGTGCTGTTATAGTTAATGTACTGTTATAGGTAATGTGCTGTTATAAGTAATGAGCTGTTACAGTTAATGAGCTGTTATAGTTAATGTGCTGTTATAGGTAATGTACAGTTATAGGTAATGTACTATTATAGTTAATGTACTGTTATAGGTAATGTGCTGTTATAGGTAATGTGCTGTTATAGTTAATGTACTGTTATAGGTAATGTACTGTTATAGGTAATGTGCTGTTATAGGTAATGTGCTGTTATAGTTAATGTACTGTTATAGGTAATGTGCTGTTATAAGTAATGAGCTGTTACAGTTAATGAGCTGTTATAGTTAATGTGCTGTTATAGGTAATGTACAGTTATAGGTAATGTACTGTTATAGTTAATGTACTGTTATAGGTATTGTACTGTTATAGGTAATGAGCTGTTATAGTTAATGAGCTGTTATAGTTAATGTGCTGTTATAGTTAATGTGCTGTTATAGTTAATGTACTGTTATAGGTAATGTGCTGTTATAGTTAATGTGCTGTTATAGTTAATGTGCTGTTATAGGTAATGTACTGTTATAGGTAATGAGCTGTTATAGTTAATGAGCTGTTATAGTTAATGTGCTGTTATAGGTAATGTACAGTTATAGGTAATGAGCTGTTATAGTTAATGAGCTGTTATAGTTAATGTGCTGTTATAGGTAATGTGCTGTTATAGTTAATGTACTGTTATAGTTAATGTATTGTTATAGGTAATGTACTGTTATAGGTAATGTGCTGTTATAGTTAATGTACTGTTATAGTTAATGTGCTGTTATAGGTAATGTACTGTTATAGGTAATGTGCTGTTATAGTCAATGTACTGTTATAGTTAATGTACTGTTATAGTTAATGTGCTGTTATAGTTAATGTGCTGTTATAGTTAATGTGCTGTTATAGTTCATGTACTAATATAGTTAATGTGCTGTTATAGGTAATGTACTGTTATAGTCAATGTACTGTTATAGTTAATGTGCTGTTATAGGTAATGTGCTGTTATAGGTAATGTACTGTTATAGGTAATGTACTGTTATAGGTAATGTACGGTTATAGTTAATGTACTATTATAGTTAATGTACTATTATAGTTAATGTGCTGTTATAGGTAATGTACTGTTATAGGTAATGTACTGTTATAGGTAATGTACGGTTATAGTTAATGTACTGTTATAGTTAATGTACTGTTATAGGTAATGTGCTGTTATAGGTAATGTACTGTTATAGGTAATGTACTGTTATAGGTAATGTACGGTTATAGTTAATGTACTATTATAGTTAATGTGCTGTTATAGGTAATGTACTGTTATAGTTAATGTGCTGTTATAGGTAATGTACTGTTATAGTTAATGTACTGTTATAGGTAATGTGCTGTTATAGGTAATGTACTGTTATAGGTAATGTGCTGTTATAGGTAATGTGCTGTTATAGTTAATGTACTGTTATAGTTAATGTACTGTTATAGTTAATGTACAGTTATAGGTAATGTGCTGTTATAGTTAATGTACCGTTATAGGTAATGAGCTGTTATAGTTAATGTACAGTTATAGTTAATGTACTGTTATAGTTAATGTGCCGTTATAGTTAATGTACTTTTATAGTGAATGTGCTGTTATAGGTAATGTGCTGTTATAGGTAATGTACTGTTATAGTTAATGTGCTGTTATAGGTAATGTGCTGTTATAGTTAATGTACTGTTATAGTTAATGTACTGTTATAGGTAATGTGCTGTTATAGGTAATGTACTGTTATAGTTAATGTACTGTTATAGTTAATGTACTGTTATAGTTAATGTGCTGTTATAGGTAATGTGCTGTTATAGGTAATGTACTGTTATAGTTAATGTACTGTTATAGTTAATGTGCTGTTATAGGTAATGTGCTGTTATAGGTAATGTACTGTTATAGTTAATGTACTGTTATAGTTAATGTGCTGTTATAGTTAATGTGCTGTTATAGGTAATGTACTGTTATAGGTAATGTGCTGTTATAGGTAATGTGCTGTTATAGTTAATGTACTGTTATAGGTAATGTACTGTTATAGGTAATGTGCTGTTATAGGTAATGTGCTGTTATAGTTAATGTACTGTTATAGGTAATGTGCTGTTATAAGTAATGAGCTGTTACAGTTAATGAGCTGTTATAGTTAATGTGCTGTTATAGGTAATGTACAGTTATAGGTAATGTACTGTTATAGTTAATGTACTGTTATAGGTATTGTACTGTTATAGGTAATGAGCTGTTATAGTTAATGAGCTGTTATAGTTAATGTGCTGTTATAGTTAATGTGCTGTTATAGTTAATGTACTGTTATAGGTAATGTGCTGTTATAGTTAATGTGCTGTTATAGTTAATGTGCTGTTATAGGTAATGTACTGTTATAGGTAATGAGCTGTTATAGTTAATGAGCTGTTATAGTTAATGTGCTGTTATAGGTAATGTACAGTTATAGGTAATGAGCTGTTATAGTTAATGAGCTGTTATAGTTAATGTGCTGTTATAGGTAATGTGCTGTTATAGTTAATGTACTGTTATAGTTAATGTATTGTTATAGGTAATGTACTGTTATAGGTAATGTGCTGTTATAGTTAATGTACTGTTATAGTTAATGTGCTGTTATAGGTAATGTACTGTTATAGGTAATGTGCTGTTATAGTCAATGTACTGTTATAGTTAATGTACTGTTATAGTTAATGTGCTGTTATAGTTAATGTGCTGTTATAGTTAATGTGCTGTTATAGTTCATGTACTAATATAGTTAATGTGCTGTTATAGGTAATGTACTGTTATAGTCAATGTACTGTTATAGTTAATGTGCTGTTATAGGTAATGTGCTGTTATAGGTAATGTACTGTTATAGGTAATGTACTGTTATAGGTAATGTACGGTTATAGTTAATGTACTATTATAGTTAATGTACTATTATAGTTAATGTGCTGTTATAGGTAATGTACTGTTATAGGTAATGTACTGTTATAGGTAATGTACGGTTATAGTTAATGTACTGTTATAGTTAATGTACTGTTATAGGTAATGTGCTGTTATAGGTAATGTACTGTTATAGGTAATGTACTGTTATAGGTAATGTACGGTTATAGTTAATGTACTATTATAGTTAATGTGCTGTTATAGGTAATGTACTGTTATAGTTAATGTGCTGTTATAGGTAATGTACTGTTATAGTTAATGTACTGTTATAGGTAATGTGCTGTTATAGGTAATGTACTGTTATAGGTAATGTGCTGTTATAGGTAATGTGCTGTTATAGTTAATGTACTGTTATAGTTAATGTACTGTTATAGTTAATGTACAGTTATAGGTAATGTGCTGTTATAGTTAATGTACCGTTATAGGTAATGAGCTGTTATAGTTAATGTACAGTTATAGTTAATGTACTGTTATAGTTAATGTGCCGTTATAGTTAATGTACTTTTATAGTGAATGTGCTGTTATAGGTAATGTGCTGTTATAGGTAATGTACTGTTATAGTTAATGTGCTGTTATAGGTAATGTGCTGTTATAGTTAATGTACTGTTATAGTTAATGTACTGTTATAGGTAATGTGCTGTTATAGGTAATGTACTGTTATAGTTAATGTACTGTTATAGTTAATGTACTGTTATAGTTAATGTGCTGTTATAGGTAATGTGCTGTTATAGGTAATGTACTGTTATAGTTAATGTACTGTTATAGTTAATGTGCTGTTATAGGTAATGTGCTGTTATAGGTAATGTACTGTTATAGTTAATGTACTGTTATAGTTAATGTGCTGTTATAGTTAATGTGCTGTTATAGGTAATGTACTGTTATAGGTAATGTACTGTTATAGTTAATGTACTGTTATAGTTAATGTACTGTTATAGTTAATGTTCTGTTATAGGTAATGTACGGTTATAGTTAATGTACTGTTATAGTTAATGTACTGTTATAGTTAATGTTCTGTTATAGTCAATGTACAGTTATAGGTAATGTAAAGTTAAAGGTAATGTACAGTTATAGGTAATGAGCTGTTATAGTTAATGTGCTGTTATAGTTAATGTTCTGTTATAGGTAATGTACGGTTATAGTTAATGTACTGTTATAGTTAATGTACTGTTATAGTTAATGTTCTGTTATAGGTAATGTACAGTTATAGGTAATGTAAAGTTAAAGGTAATGTACAGTTATAGGTAATGAGCTGTTATAGTTAATGTGCTGTTATAGTTAATGTACTGTTATAGTTAATGTACTGTTATAGTTAACGTTCTGTTATAGGTAATGTACAGTTATAGGTAATGTAAAGTTATAGGTAATGTACAGTTATAGGTAATGAGCTGTTATAGTTAATGTGCTGTTATAGTTAATGTACTGTTATAGTTAATGAGCTGTTATAGTTAATGTACTGTTATAGTTAATGTGCTGTTATAGGTAATGTGCTGTTATAGGTAATGTACTGTTATAGGTAATGTGCTGTTATAGGTAATGTGCTGTTATAGTTAATGTACTGTTATAGTTAATGTACTGTTATAGTTAATGTGCTGTTATAGGTAATGCGCTGTTATAGTTAATGTACTGTTATAGTTAATGTGCTGTTATAGTTAATGTACTGTTATAGTTAATGTGCTGTTATAGTTAATGTACCGTTATAGTTAATGTACTGTTATAGTTAATGTGCTGTTATAGTTAATGTACAGTTATAGTTAATGTACTGTTATAGGTAATGTGCTGTTATAGTTAATGTACTGTTATAGTTAATGTGCTGTTATAGTTAATGTACAGTTATAGGTAATGTGCTGTTATAGTTAATGTACAGTTATAGTTAATGTACAGTTATAGTTAATGTGCTGTTATAGTTAATGTACTGTTATAGTTAATGTACTGTTATAGTTAATGTGCTGTTATAGGTAATGCGCTGTTATAGGTAATGTGCTGTTATAGTTAATGTGCTGTTATAGTTAATGTACTGTTATAGTTAATGTGCCGTTATAGTTAATGTACCGTTATAGTTAATGTACAGTTATAGTTAATGTACAGTTATAGTTAATGTACTGTTATAGGTAATGAGCTGTTATGGTCACAGAGGAATTCACTGCCATCAACTTCCTTACATGAGAAGTTAACGCCGTCCTCTCTGCTGAACTCAAGGAAACTGGTTTATTATTCTAGTACAAAAACTTTCATTTGTCTCTTTATCTCTCGCTTCTCTCTCAGCTGGCTCTGCTCCAGCTGTCTCTCACACTGCCAGTGCAAACACAGCAGATCCTCATGTCACTGTGATGAGAGAGAGAGTGATATAGAGAGAGATACAGAGAGAGAGAGAAATTGAGAGAGAGAGAGACAGAGAGAGAGAAATCAAGAGAGAGAGAGAGAGAGATGGAGAGAGAGAGAGAAATCAAGAGAGAGAGAGGGAGAGAGAGAGAGAAATGGAGAGAGAGAGATATAGAGAGAGATAGAGAGAGAGAGAGAAATCGAGAGAGAGAGAGA
>CM038723.1:41013451-41053691 GCA_021613375.1 Megaleporinus macrocephalus
TTAATACTGATTAATATTTAATAATAAAGTGTAAAAGTACTACTTACTCTATTAATACTGATTAATATTTAATAATAAAGTGTAAAACACTACTTACTCTATTAATACTGATTAATATTTAATAATAAAGTGTAAAAGCTCTACTTACTCTATTAATACTGATTAACATTTAATAATAAAGTGTAAAAGTACTACTTACTCTATTAATACTGATTAACATTTAATAATAAAGTGTAAAAGTACTACTTACTCTATTAATACTGATTAATATTTAATAATAAAGTGTAAAAACACTACTTACTCTATTAATACTGTTTAATATTTAATAATAAAGTGTAAAAGCACTACTTACTCTATTAATACTGATTAATATTTAATAATAAAGTGTAAAAGTACTACTTACTCTATTAATACTGATTAATATTTAATAATAAAGTGTAAAAGTACTACTTACTCTATTAATACTGATTAATATTTAATAATAAAGTGTAAAAGCACTACTTACTCTATTCATACTCTTTAATATTTAATAATAAAGTGTAAAAGCACTTCTTACTCTATTAATACTGATTAATATTTAATAATAAAGTGTAAAAGCACTACTTACTCTATTCATACTGTTTAATATTTAATAATAAAGTGTAAAAGCACTACTTATTCTATTAATACTGATTAATATTTAATAATAAAGTGTAAAAGCACTACTTACTCTATTAATACTGATTAATATTTAATAATAAAGTGTAAAAGCACTACTTACTCTATTAATACTGTTTAATATTTAATAATAAAGTGTAAAAGCACTACTTGCTCTATTAATACTGTTTAATATTTAATAATAAAGTGTAAAAGCTCTACTTACTCTATTAATACTGATTAATATATAATAATAAAGTGTAAAAGCTCTACTTACTCTATTAATACTGATTAATATATAATAATAAAGTGTAAAAGCTCTACTTACTCTATTAATACTAATTAATATATAATAATAAAGTGTAAAAGCTCTACTTACTCTATTAATACTGATTAATATTTGATAATAAATTGTAAAAGCACTACTTACTCTATTAATACTGTTTAATATTTAATAATAAAGTGTAAAAGCTCTACTTACTCTACTAATACAAACAATAATATTAATAATAAACATTTATTAATAAAGTGTTTACTGAGTAAATAAAAAACTTCCTGTCTGGAAATAATAGATTTATATATTTATTTATATATAATATTGTGTCCGAGTGTCTGAGTTCTGTATGTCAGTGTGAGTAACTGACCGTTACAGGACCGGACCCCCGTTAACTACAGAGTATTTAGGATGATGAAGTTAGTTTCTGTATTTGTTGTATGAACAGGTGGAGGTAATGAGGTTGAGAATTTGAGGGTCCTGTCAGCGTCTGTGTGTTTAAACTCCGACACACCATCTTCATCCTCATACATTCAGACGACTCTCTCTTGAGAAGTCGCGACACTTTGACATTTAAATGGCGAGCGATCTGTGTGTTATCCACGGAGACGCTTTGACTCGTATCCATATCTCCTCCAGACACACGCTAATTCATTTCTAATTACACACACACACACACACACACACACACACACACACACACACCCTGTGCCCTGATCTGATCTTTCTGTAGGAAACAGGGAGCAAAAGCTTCACATCTGAGCTCAGCCTAACCAGCTGTCAAGCCTGGTTCCAGTTCTAACTCAGATTCGACTCGGCTCACGTCTAAAAACAACCTAAACTTAGAAAAAACTGATCTGATTCAGTTAAACAAACACATGAGCTGCTGAGGCCTCTTCAGCCCCTCGCTGTGATTTTAGCAAGAAAATAAATAAATAAATAAATAAATAAATAAATAAATAAATAAATCCGAATCATAATAATAGAGAACGACCACTTAATAATGTCTTCTGGAGTAATCTAACACTAGAGGGCGCTCTTCCATATACGAAGGAATGGGTTCCTGTGTGATTTATACAGACTTTACAGGAGAGAACAAAACCATTCTTTACTTTCAATGGAACTTAATGGAACCAGAACATTTTCCAAGCTATTTGGAGCGTTTCTATTGGTCCATTCATCCTGAAATGTGTACACAATGTAAAGAGCAGCTGTCGCTTTCAAATGATAGAGTACCATCTCAAGACCTGCTCCATTCTCCTCCGCCCCCGAGCATCTGAACCCCAGAGTTGGTAAAGATACCCAGGCGGTTACATCAGTGGTTACGTCCTCGGTTCACGGCTGTTTCTTCTTTCAAATCAAGCAGCAACCTGCATGCAGACAGCTCCCCTTGTGGAGAAACTTCAAATTGCTAAACGTGTGTGAGTGAGTGAAAGTTCCATCACTGCGTACGATAAAGAATAAGCTGATTTACATCATCACACTGCGGAACTCAGCTACAGATGTTTGTGCGGAAGCTTGAAATATTATATATTCATAAGTTTTTGACTCCATATGGGAATGCTGATAGTATCCCGCACGCTAGGAAGCCCACAGTAGCGGCAGCTGTGCACCCCCCACAGCTGAGAGGCTCATTAATGCAGTTTATAGCTTTAATAGTAAAGAATAAAACTATCGCTTGTCAGTCGGTCTCTGCAGATATCCGGTCACAAACCACCCCCCCCACCCCACCCCACCCCCCCGACCCCACCCCACCCCCCCAGACTCTGATACAGGCCGCTGGACGGAGCGGAGAGGGCGGCTGAGTAAGCAGCGCTCGTATCAGCTTTGTTTAACACGTAGCTTTCTGCAGCAGCGCACTCTCAAACGCCTCTCTGGTTCCTCCGGCTCTCAGCCTGAGATCATCATCATCATCATCCACATCAGGCCTGGTCTGGTGAAGCTCCCGTCATAGAAACAGTCCTCAGTGCGGCTGAAAGCTTAAGTACACTGTTCAGCACTTCTCTATCCGTGTCTGCAGGAAGAGTAACGAGGCTGCCGGCTGTCGGGAATCCTGAGGATTAATAATTTACTCACAGCGTCTCGGAACTCAGCAGATATGATACGTAACAGCATTGTTGATTCTGCTGGCCCGTTCAGAGACGCTCCCCAGCGCTCTCCAGCGCTCCCCAGCGCTCCCCGACGCTCCCCAGCGCTCTCCATCAGAGAATACACAATAGTCCTCTAATAGAAACTGACTTTCTATCAAACGCAATCACCCATTTCATTTACTGCTCTTCATTAGAGAGAGAGAGAGAGAGAGAGAGAGAGAGAGAGATAGAGATTACAGAGAAACAAAACTCACACCCAGCGCTGCTGTCCTTGAGTCTGTCCTCTATCAGGCCAGGAAGGAGGGATGAGTGAAGGAGACGAGAAATGGAGCAAAGCCGCATTATCTACTACTTACTTCAACAACGCTTCAAAACTGACCCGCATGACTCGATCGTTAAGACGTAAACAGAGTCGTTAGCAGAGGCTTTCTAAAACCAACTCATTCACAGTGAACGGAACCAGACGTCCACCTCTAAAAGCTGTTCTAGATACAGTCAGATCTGTTCACAGTGGAAGTGAATGGAACCAGACGTCCACCTCTAAAAGCTGTTCTAGATACAGTAAGATCTGTTCACAGTGGAGGTGAATGGAACCAGACGTCCACCTCTAAAAGCTCCTCACAGAAAGTTCTTACAGTAGATGTTATAAATACACTGTCTGATTCTGAGACGCTGTTTATGATAGTTTAGAGAAGATCTCAGTCTTAAACTCCATTCATGGTGGAGGGATACATGCAGGACGCTGTGAGGTTCAAATAGTCCACAAAGAAAACCTAGTATTTTCAGATCTTCCACATTTTACCATCAACATCCAGATAAACTTAGAAGACACGTGTAGCTTCACTGGTGGGTTTCATAGTAAATACAATGTGTGTTTGTGTTGTAGATGTTGTAGATTTGTGTTGTAGATGCTGTAGATTTGTGTTGTAGATGTTGTAGATTTGTGTTGTAGATGTTGTAGATGTTGTAGATTTGTGTTGTAGATGTTGTAGATTTGTGTTGTAGGTGTTGTAGATGTTGTAGATTTGTGTTGTAGATGTTGTAGATTTGTGTTGTAGATGTTGTAGATTTGTGTTGTAGATGCTGTAGATTTGTGTTGTAGGTGTTGTAGATTTGTGTTGTAGATGTTGTAGATGTTGTAGATTTGTGTTGTAGATGTTGTAGATTTGTGTTGTAGGTGTTGTAGATGTTGTAGATTTGTGTTGTAGATGTTGTAGATTTGTGTTGTAGATGCTGTAGATTTGTGTTGTAGGTGTTGTAGATTTGTGTTGTAGATGTTGTAGATTTGTGTTGTAGATGTTGTAGATGTTGTAGATTTGTGTTGTAGATGTTGTAGATTTGTGTTGTAGATGTTGTAGATTTGTGTTGTAGATGTTGTAGATTTGTGTTGTAAATGTTGTAGATTTGTGTTGTAGATGTTGTAGATTAGTGTTGTAGATGTTGTAGGTGTTGTAGATGTTGTAGATTTGTGTTGTAGATGTTGTAGATTTGTGTTGTAGATGTTGTAGATGTTGTAGATTTGTGTTGTAAATGTTGTAGATTTGTGTTGTAAATGTTGTAGATTTGTGTTGTAAATGTTGTAGATTTGTGTTGTAGATGTTGTAGATTTGTGTTGTAGATGTTGTAGATTTGTGTTGTAGATGTTGTAGATTAGTGTTGTAGATGTTGTAGGTGTTGTAGATTTGTGTTGTAGATTTGTGTTGTAGATGTTGTAGATTTGTGTTGTAGATGTTGTAGATTAGTGTTGTAGATGTTGTAGGTGTTGTAGATGTTGTAGATTTGTGTTGTAGATTTGTGTTGTAGATTTGTGTTGTAGATGTTGTAGATTTGTGTTGTAGATGTTGTAGATTTGTGTTGTAGATGTTGTAGGTGTTGTAGATGTTGTAGATGTTGTAGATGTTGTAGATGTTGTAGATGTTTGTTGTAGATGTTGTAGATTTGTGTTGTAGATGTTGTAGGTTTGTGTTGTAGATGTTGTAGGTGTTGTAGATGTTGTAGATTTGTGTTGTAGATGTTGTAGATTTGTGTTGTAGATGTTGTAGATTTGTGTTGTAGATGTTGTAGATTTGTGTTGTAGATGTTGTAGATGTTGTAGATTTGTGTTGTAGATGTTGTAGATTTGTGTTGTAGATGTTGTAGATTTGTGTTGTAGATGTTGTAGATGTTGTAGATGTTGTAGATTTGTGTTGTAGATGTTGTAGATTTGTGTTGTAGATGTTGTAGATTTGTGTTGTAGATGTTGTAGATGTTGTAGATTTGTGTTGTAGATGTTGTAGATGTTGTAGATTTGTGTTGTAGATGTTGTAGATTTGTGTTGTAGGTGTTGTAGATGTTGTAGATTTGTGTTGTAGATGTTGTAGATGTTGTAGATTTGTGTTGTAAATGTTGTAGATTTGTGTTGTAGATGTTGTAGATGTTGTAGATTTGTGTTGTAGATGTTGTAGATTTGTGTTGTAGATGTTGTAGATTTGTGTTGTAGATGTTGTAGATTTGTGTTGTAAATGTTGTAGATTTGTGTTGTAGATGTTGTAGATTAGTGTTGTAGATGTTGTAGGTGTTGTAGATGTTGTAGATTTGTGTTGTAGATGTTGTAGATTTGTGTTGTAGATGTTGTAGATGATGTAGATTTGTGTTGTAAATGTTGTAGATTTGTGTTGTAAATGTTGTAGATTTGTGTTGTAAATGTTGTAGATTTGTGTTGTAGATGTTGTAGATTTGTGTTGTAGATGTTGTAGATTTGTGTTGTAGATGTTGTAGATGTTGTAGATTAGTGTTGTAGATGTTGTAGATTTGTGTTGTAGATTTGTGTTGTAGATGTTGTAGATTTGTGTTGTAGATGTTGTAGGTGTTGTAGGTGTTGTAGATGTTGTAGATGTTGTAGATGTTGTAGATTTGTGTTGTAGATGTTGTAGATTTGTGTTGTAGATGTTGTAGGTTTGTGTTGTAGATGTTGTAGGTGTTGTAGATGTTGTAGATTTGTGTTGTAGATGTTGTAGATTTGTGTTGTAGATGTTGTAGATTTGTGTTGTAGGTGTTGTAGATGTTGTAGATTTGTGTTGTAGATGTTGTAGATTGTGTGTAGATGTTGTAGATTTGTGTTGTAGATGTTGTAGATTTGTGTTGTAGATGTTGTAAGATGTTGTAGATTTGTGTTGTAGATGTTGTAGATTTGTGTTGTAGATGTTGTAGATTTGTGTTGTAAGATGTTGTAGATGTTGTAGATTTGTGTTGTAGATGTTGTAGATGTTGTAGATTTGTGTTGTAGATGTTGTAGATTTGTGTTGTAGGTGTTGTAGATGTTGTAGATTTGTGTTGTAGATGATTGTAGATGTTGTAGATTTGTGTTGTAGATTTGTGTTGTAGATTTGTGTTGTAGATGTTGTAGATTTGTGTTGTAGATGTTGTAGATGTGTGTATGTGTTGTAGATTTGTGTTGTAGATGTTGTAGATGTTGTAGATGTTGTAGATTTGTGTTGTAGATGTTGTAGAGTTGTAGATGTTGTATATTTGTGTTGTAGATTTGTGTTGTAGATGTTGTAGATTTGTGTTGTAAGTGTTGTAGATGTTGTAGATTTGTGTTGTAGATGTTGTAGGTGTTGTAGATTTGTGTTGTAGATGTTGTAGATTTGTGTTGTAGATGTTGTATATTTGTGTTGTAGATTTGTGTTGTAGATGTTGTAGATTTGTGTTGTAAGTGTTGTAGATTTGTGTTGTAGATGTTGTAGATTTGTGTTGTAGGTGTTGTAGATGTTGTAGATTTGTGTTGTAGATGTTGTAGATATGTGTTGTAGATGTTGTAGATGTTGTAGATTTGTGTTGTAGGTGTTGTAGATGTTGTAGATTTGTGTTGTAGATGTTGTAGATTTGTGTTGTAGATGTTGTAGATGTTGTAGATTTGTGTTGTAGATGTAGATTTGTGTTGTAGATGTTGTAGATTTGTGTTGTAAGTGTTGTAGATGTTGTAGATTTGTGTTGTAGATGTTGTAGATTTGTGTTGTAGATGTTGTAGATTTGTGTTGTAGATGTTGTAGGTGTTGTAGATGTTGTAGATTTGTGTTGTAGGTGTTGTAGATGTTGTAGATTTGTGTTGTAGATGTGTAGATTGTGTTGTTGTAGATGTTGTAGGTTTGTGTTGTAGATGTTGTAGATGTTGTAGATTTGTGTTGTAGATGTTGTAGGTGTTGTAGATGTTGTAGATTTGTGTTGTAGATGTTGTAGATGTTGTAGATGTTGTAGATTTGTGTTGTAGATGTTGTAGATTTGTGTTGTAGATGTTGTAGATTTGTGTTATAGGTGTTGTAGATGTTGTAGATGTTGTAGATGTTGTAGATTTGTGTTGTAGATGTTGTAGATTTGTGTTGTAGATGTTGTAGATTTGTGTTGTAGATGTTGTAAGTGTTGTAGATTTGTGTTGTAGATGTTGTAGATGTTGTAGATTTGTGTTGTGTTGTAGATGTTGTAGATTTGTGTTGTAGATGTTGTAGATTTGTGTTGTAGATGTTGTAGATTTGTGTTGTAGATGTTGTAAGTGTTGTAGATTTGTGTTGTAGATGTTGTAGATGTTGTAGATGTTGTAGATGTTGTAGATGTTGTAGATTTGTGTTGTAAGTGTTGTAGATGTTGTAGATTTGTGTTGTAGGTGTTGTAGATGTTGTAGATTTGTGTTGTAGATGTTGTAGGTTTGTGTTGTAGATGTTGTAGATGTTGTAGATTTGTGTTGTAGATGTTGTAGATGTTGTAGATTTGTGTTGTAGATGTTGTAGATTTGTGTTGTAGGTGTTGTAGATGTTGTAGATTTGTGTTGTAGATGTTGTAGATGTTGTAGATTTGTGTTGTAGATTTGTGTTGTAGATTTGTGTTGTAGATGTTGTAGATTTGTGTTGTAGATGTTGTAGATGTTGTATGTGTTGTAGATTTGTGTTGTAGATGTTGTAGATGTTGTAGATGTTGTAGATTTGTGTTGTAGATGTTGTAGGTGTTGTAGATGTTGTATATTTGTGTTGTAGATTTGTGTTGTAGATGTTGTAGATTTGTGTTGTAAGTGTTGTAGATGTTGTAGATTTGTGTTGTAGATGTTGTAGGTGTTGTAGATGTTGTAGATGTAGATTTGTGTTGTAGATGTTGTAGGTGTTGTAGATGTTGTAGATTTGTGTTGTAGATGTTGTAGATTTGTGTTGTAGATGTTGTAGATTTGTGTTGTAGATGTTGTAGATTTGTGTTGTAGATGTTGTAGATGTTGTAGATTTGTGTTGTAGATGTTGTAGATTTGTGTTGTAGATGTTGTAGATGTTGTAGATTTGTGTTGTAGGTGTTGTAGATGTTGTAGATTTGTGTTGTAGATGTTGTAGATTTGTGTTGTAGATGTTGTAGATGTTGTAGATTTGTGTTGTAGATGTTGTAGATTTGTGTTGTAGATGTTGTAGATTTGTGTTGTAGATGTTGTAGATGTTGTAGATTTGTGTTGTAGATGTTGTAGATTTGTGTTGTAGATGTTGTAGATTTGTGTTGTAGATTTGTGTTGTAAGATGTTGTAGATGTTGTAGATTTGTGTTGTAGGTGTTGTAGATGTTGTAGATTTGTGTTGTAGATGTTGTAGATTTGTGTTGTAGATGTTGTAGGTTTGTGTTGTAGATGTTGTAGATGTTGTAGGATTTGTGTTGTAGATGTTGTAGGTGTTGTAGATGTTGTAGATTTGTGTTGTAGATGTTGTAGATGTTGTAGATTTGTGTTGTAGATGTTGTAGATTTGTGTTTTAGATGTTGTAGATTTGTGTTATAGGTGTTGTAGATGTTGTAGATGTTGTAGATGTTGTAGATTTGTGTTGTAGATGTTGTAGATTTGTGTTGTAGATGTTGTAGATTTGTGTTGTAGATGTTGTAGATGTTGTAGATTTGTGTTGTAGATGTTGTAGATTTGTGTTGTAGATGTTGTAGATTTGTGTTGTAGATGTTGTAGATTTGTGTTGTAGATGTTGTAAGTGTTGTAGATTTGTGTTGTAGATGTTGTAGATGTTGTAGATGTTGTAGATTTGTGTTGTAAGTGTTGTAGATGTTGTAGATTTGTGTTGTAGGTGTTGTAGATGTTGTAGATTTGTGTTGTAGATGTTGTAGGTTTGTGTTGTAGATGTTGTAGATGTTGTAGATTTGTGTTGTAGATGTTGTAGGTGTTGTAGATGTTGTAGATTTGTGTTGTAGATGTTGTAGATTTGTGTTGTAGATGTTGTAGATTTGTGTTGTAAGTGTTGTAGATTTGTGTTGTAGATGTTGTAGATTTGTGTTGTAGATGTTGTAGATGTTGTAGATGTTGTAGATTTGTGTTGTAAGTGTTGTAGATGTTGTAGATTTGTGTTGTAGGTGTTGTAGATGTTGTAGATTTGTGTTGTAGATGTTGTAGGTTTGTGTTGTAGATGTTGTAGATGTTGTAGATTTGTGTTGTAGATGTTGTAGGTGTTGTAGATGTTGTAGATTTGTGTTGTAGATGTTGTAGATGTTGTAGATTTGTGTTGTAGATGTTGTAGATTTGTGTTGTAAGTGTTGTAGATTTGTGTTGTAGATGTTGTAGATTTGTGTTGTAGATGTTGTAGATGTTGTAGATGTTGTAGATTTGTGTTGTAAGTGTTGTAGATGTTGTAGATTTGTGTTGTAGGTGTTGTAGATGTTGTAGATTTGTGTTGTAGATGTTGTAGATTTGTGTTGTAGATGTTGTAGGTTTGTGTTGTAGATGTTGTAGATGTAGATTTGTGTTGTAGATGTTGTAGATTTGTGTTGTAAGTGTTGTAGATGTTGTAGATTTGTGTTGTAGATGTTGTAGATTTGTGTTGTAGATGTTGTAGATTTGTGTTGTAGATGTTGTAGGTGTTGTAGATGTTGTAGATGTTGTAGATTTGTGTTGTAGGTGTTGTAGATGTTGTAGATTTGTGTTGTAGATGTTGTAGATTTGTGTTGTAGATGTTGTAGGTTTGTGTTGTAGATGTTGTAGATGTTGTAGATTTGTGTTGTAGATGTTGTAGGTGTTGTAGATGTTGTAGATTTGTGTTGTAGATGTTGTAGATGTTGTAGATTTGTGTTGTAGATGTTGTAGATTTGTGTTGTAGATGTTGTAGATTTGTGTTATAGGTGTTGTAGATGTTGTAGATGTTGTAGATGTTGTAGATTTGTGTTGTAGATGTTGTAGATTTGTGTTGTAGATGTTGTAGATTTGTGTTGTAGATGTTGTAGATGTTGTAGATTTGTGTTGTGTTGTAGATGTTGTAGATTTGTGTTGTAGATGTTGTAGATTTGTGTTGTAGATGTTGTAGATTTGTGTTGTAGATGTTGTAAGTGTTGTAGATTTGTGTTGTAGATGTTGTAGATGTTGTAGATGTTGTAGATTTGTGTTGTAAGTGTTGTAGATGTTGTAGATTTGTGTTGTAGGTGTTGTAGATGTTGTAGATTTGTGTTGTAGATGTTGTAGGTTTGTGTTGTAGATGTTGTAGATGTTGTAGATTTGTGTTGTAGATGTTGTAGGTGTTGTAGATGTTGTAGATTTGTGTTGTAGATGTTGTAGATTTGTGTTGTAGATGTTGTAGATTTGTGTTGTAAGTGTTGTAGATTTGTGTTGTAGATGTTGTAGATTTGTGTTGTAGATGTTGTAGATGTTGTAGATGTTGTAGATTTGTGTTGTAAGTGTTGTAGATGTTGTAGATTTGTGTTGTAGGTGTTGTAGATGTTGTAGATTTGTGTTGTAGATGTTGTAGGTTTGTGTTGTAGATGTTGTAGATGTTGTAGATTTGTGTTGTAGATGTTGTAGGTGTTGTAGATGTTGTAGATTTGTGTTGTAGATGTTGTAGATGTTGTAGATTTGTGTTGTAGATGTTGTAGATTTGTGTTGTAAGTGTTGTAGATTTGTGTTGTAGATGTTGTAGATTTGTGTTGTAGATGTTGTAGATGTTGTAGATGTTGTAGATTTGTGTTGTAAGTGTTGTAGATGTTGTAGATTTGTGTTGTAGGTGTTGTAGATGTTGTAGATGTTGTAGATGTAGGTGGTCAGTGGTGTTGTAGATGTTGTAGATTTGTGTTGTAGGTGTTGTAGGTGTTGTAGATGTTGTAGATTTGTGTTGTAGATGTTGTAGATGTTGTAGATTTGTGTTGTAGATGTTGTAGGTGTTGTAGATGTTGTAGATTTGTGTTGTAGATGTTGTAGATGTTGTAGATGTTGTAGATTTGTGTTGTAGATGTTGTAGATTTGTGTTGTAGATGTTGTAGATTTGTGTTATAGGTGTTGTAGATGTTGTAGATGTTGTAGATTTGTGTTGTAGATGTAGATTTGTGTTGTAGATGTTGTAGATTTGTGTTGTAGATGTTGTAGATTTGTGTTATAGGTGTTGTAGATGTTGTAGATGTTGTAGATGTTGTAGATTTGTGTTGTAGATGTTGTAGATTTGTGTTGTAGATGTTGTAGATGTACAGGACTGCAGACGGGGGCGGGACAAAACATCTACACTGCAGGTGAGAAGCTGAAAGCGATCAATTCCAGCCGGAACAGGACTCACAGCCCTCTACATTAATAAACTAGATTATCAGACTCTTCCTCTTTACACTTCATCAAGTTAAACCGGTTAATCCTTACGGTTGGTCTGTATGGCTTATGGTTGGTCTGTATGGCTTATGGTTGGTCTGTATGTCTTATGGTTGGTCTGTATGGCTTATGGTTGGTCTGTATGTCTTATGGTCGGTCTGTATGGCTTATGGTTGGTCTGTATGGTTTATGGTCAGTCTGTATGGTTTATGGTCGGTCTGTATGGTTTATGGTCGGTCTGTATGGTTTATGGTTGGTCTGTATGGTTTATGGTCAGTCTGTAGGGCTTATGGTCGGTCTGTAGGGCTTATGGTTGGTCTGTAGGGCTTATGGTCGGTCTGTATGTCTTTTGGTCGGTCTGTATTGCTTATGGTCAGACTGGTTCAGACAGGGACTACAGGTGACGTTAGTGTCTCTGGAGAGTGACGGACGTGCCCTGCAGTGCTCTTGTAAAAGGTGATGAGCTTTGAAGTGAGAGGAAAGTTAAAAAAGAAAATTAAAAGTAAAACAGATGAAGGTCTGAGTTCAGAAAATAGCCGGCTTGTGATTGGTTGATTTGCATGTCAGTCTAATCTTTGTTCCTGCAGTAGTGGGCGGTTCCTGGACAGATGACGTTAGCGGTACTGGATTCTCTAGGAAGCCAAATTGTTGCATCTGGCCTTTGGAGGCAGCCTCGTTTCCTAAACTCTCCAGAAAAGACAAACATCATGAAGCTCAGTTTTCTTCTCCACAAGGCTTTTTCTACAACACGCTCAGATCACTGAGATCTTTAACGAGGAAGGAACTGAAACGGAGCTCCAGTGTTCTGCTCTGATGTCTGAGGCTCCTCGTTGGAGATGAGAGTTCCTCAGACAGACAGAAAGTTTGTTTGGTGTCGAGGGCAGACGGGATAGCAGAACCCACAGCAGCTGAAACTGGGGCTGTAGCCGCTCGCGGGGCCACAAACGAGGGTCAGCGCTGGAATGGGGATAAACAGAGAGGAATCCAGGACAAAGGAGGGGGCTAGGCAAAAGCTGCAAGCCCCCACAAACTGAGCAGGCGAGAAGAACACGGCAAACGGGGTTACGGAGGAAAACCGTGGCCATCACTGGCGGTCAGCCTCTCCGGCCTGAAGGGTGGAAGCACAGGGCAGCAGAAGGGAGGACCCTCGAAGACTCAATGAATCAACACCGACGCCGAGGGACTGCCGGAGGACCGGGAGCGAGGAAACGAGGCTGAGGTTTCAGCAGAGCGGGAATGAGGCCGCATACGGCCGAGAGACCAGGAGGCAGGACACAGGTGAGCGGACAGACTCTGGGCAGGACAGGGGTCAACGTAATCACATACAGTAAAGGAAACACTGGCCTGGTTTACTGAGAGTGAGGCGGCAGCTGCGCAGACTCACCTGTCTGCTTTACATGCTCATCATCACCATAACCATCATCACCATCATCACCATAACCATCGGCACCATCACCATAACCATCATCATCACTATCGCCATCATCATCATCACCATTACCATCATCACCATCATCATCACCATAACCATCATCACCATCACCATAACCATCAGCACCATCACCATAACCATCATCACCATAACCATCATCACCATCATTACCATCATCACCATCACCATAACCATCATCACATCATCACCATAACCATCATCACCATCACCATAACCATCATCACCATCATCACCATAACCATCAGCACCATCACCATAACCATCATCACCATCATCAACATCACCATCATTACCATCATCACCATCACCATAACCACCAACACCATCACCATAAGCACCATAACCATCATCAACATCACCATTATTAACATCATCACCATCACCATCATCACCATAACCATCATCACCATCACCATAACCATCATCACCATCATCACCATCACCATAACCATCAGCACCATCACCATAACCATCATCACCATCACCATAATCACCATAACCATCATCACTATCACCATCAGCACCATAACCATCATCACTATCGCCATCATCATCATCATCACCATCACCATCATCACCATCACCATAACCATCATCACCATAACCATCATCACCATCAGCACCATCACTATAACCATCATCACCATAACCATCAGCACCATCACCATAACCATCATCACAATCACCATAATCACCATAACCATCATCACTATCACCATCAGCACCATAACCATCATCACCATCACCATAAGCACCATAACCATCATCACTATCACCATCATCACCATAACCATCATCACTATTGCCATCATCATCATCACCATTACCATCATCACCATCATCATCACCATCACCATAACCATCATCAACATCACCATCATTAACATCATCACCATCACCATCATCACCATAACCATCAGCACCATCACCATAACCATCATCACCATAACCATGAGCACCATAACCATCAGCACCATCATCATCATCACCATAACCATCATCACCATCATCAATATCACCATCATTACCATCATCACCATCACCATCAACACGATCACCATAAGCACCATAACCATCATCACCATAACCATCATCACCATCACCATCATCACCATCACCATCATTAACATCATCACCATCATCACCATAACCATAACCATCATCACCATCATCACCATCACCATAACCATCAGCACCATCACCATAACCATCATCACCATCACCATAATCACCATAACCATCATCACTATCACCATCAGCACCATAACCATCATCACCATAACCATCATCACCATCACCATAAGCACCATAACCATCATCACCATCATCACTATCACCATCATCACCATAACCATCATCACTATCGCCATCATCATCATCATCATCACCATTACCATCATCACCATCACCATAACCATCATCACCATAACCATCATCACCATCAGCACCATCACTATAACCATCATCACCATAACCATCAGCACCATCACCATAACCATCATCACAATCACCATAATCACCATAACCATCATCACTATCACCATCAGCACCATAACCATCATCACCATAACCATCAGCACCATCACCATAAGCACCATAACCATCATCACTATCACCATAACCATCATCACTATTGCCATCATCATCATCACCATTACCATCATCACCATCATCATCACCATCACCATCATCACCATCACCATAACCATCATCAACATCATCATTAACATCATCACCATCACCATCATCACCATAACCATCAGCACCATCACCATAACCATCATCACCATAACCATGAGCACCATAACCATCACCATAACCATCAGCACCATCATCATCATCACCATAACCATCATCACCATCATCAATATCACCATCATTACCATCATCACCATCACCACGACCACCATAAGCACCATAACCATCATCACCATAACCATCATCACCATCACCATAACCACCATCATCACCATAACCATCAGCACCATCACCATAACCATCATCACCATCATCACCATCACCATCAACACATCACCATAAGCACCATAACCATCATCACCATAACCATCACCATCACCATAACCATCATCAACATCACCATCATTAACATCATCACCATCACCATCATCACCATAACCATCAGCACCATCACCATAACCATCATCACCATAACCATGAGCACCATAACCATCACCATAACCATCAGCACCATCATCACCATCACCATAACCATCAGCACCATCACCATAACCCTCATCACCATCACCATAATCACCATAACCATCATCAACATCACCATCAGCACCATAACCATCATCACCATAACCATCATCACCATAACCATCAGCACCATCACCATCATCACTATCACCATCATCACCATAACCATCATCACCATCACCATAACCATCATCACCATAACCATCATCACCATCACAATAATCACCATAACCATCATCAACATCACCATCAGCACCATAACCATCATCACCATCACCATAAGCACCATAACCATCAGCACCATCACCATCATCACTATCACCACCATAACCATCATCACTATCGCCATCATCATCATCACCATTACCATCATCACCATCATCATCACTATCACCATCATCATCACCATAACCATCACCAGTAGCAGCATCACCATCACCAGCAGCAGCAGGTTTCTGTAGTCAGAAGTATCTCAGTTAAAGTTACAGTTGCTGGGCTATTAAAGACCAACTGAGTGAACTGGTCTACTGCAGCGCCACCCTGAGGCAGAGCAGTGCTGCTGTTCTAGTTAGTTAAGGATACCGAACCCCCACCCGCCGCCGCCGCCCTGTATGAAGCTCTAACCACTGACAGCCTGCGCAGCCCTGAGACGCTGCATGACTTCGCTATCAGTGCATACGGTCTTTCTCCACGTACAGCTCCACACGTCCAAACATCTCACAGTCCAGACAGACGTCTCCTCTAATCACACAGAAAACAGCACCTCACTCTCCACCGTCACAGCTCCGGGAGGCTCCGGGAGGCTCCGGGAGGCTCCGGCGCCGCCGCTGATGTAGGAACACCGTGATAAAAGCCTATTTTCTCCCTGAGATGGAATTCCAATCTCCCACAAATGAGTTAGAGGAACTCCGCCACCTGCATGATCACTGCATCAGCTTCAGACAGAGGCCACCTTCTCCGCAGCCCCGTCCCGCAGAGGGGAGATTGGGCAAAAATGAGGGTTATACTCCCTTCGTCGTGGGAGACGAGAGGAGGAGAGAGGAGGAGGGGGTCTGGAAGATGGAGGGAGACGACATGAAAACGTTCAGTAAACGTATCTTTAGAACAAGGTGGTCCTGGCAAGCGGTTCGTTTCTCCAGCTCCTTAACTACACCAACATCAGACCAGCTGTTTACTTCACACTCCTCCTTCTTAAGCAGAAAGAGGAGGTACTGAGTCGGAGAGTCTGGTTGGTCAGAACGCTGGAGGAGAAGGACAAATTCAGAGAAGTGGTGAAACCAGCAGCAGCAGCTCAGTTTCAACACTGTGAAGCTTCAATGCTGAAACCTAGAACAGGAGAACCTCTACTAGCACCAAACAGAGAACATAGGACCCAGCAGATAAACTCCAGACGAGCAATACAAGGAACTGAAGACTCAAAAGGAGAACCTCCTAAAAAAGCAAAAGGAGAAATCTCTCAACCTCTCAAATAGCATGAGGAGGTCCCACTGACAGAAACAAAGACTTAAAGGAGAACCTCTCAAATAGAATGAGGAGGAACCACTGAGAGGAACTGAGACAGAACCTGTGTTTGTAAAATATGTAAGAGATGTGAGAACATGATGAGAACATTGTGAGAACATGGTAATAGCATAGTAAGAATATTGCGAGAACACTGTGAGAATGCAGTGAGAACATTGCGAGAACACTGTGAGAACGCAGTGAGAACATTGCGAGAACACTGTGAGAACACAGTGAGAACATTGCGAGAACACTGTGAGAATGCACTGTAAGAACACTGTGAGAATGCAGTGAGAATGTTGTGAGAACACTGTGAGAATGCTGCGATAACATTGAGAGAACATTGAGAATGCTGCGAGAACATTGTGAGAACACTGTGAGAATGCAGTGAGAATGCAGTGAGAACACTGTGAGAACATTGTGAGAACACTTTGAGAATGCAGTGAGAATGCAGTGAGAACACTGTGAGAACATTGCGAGAACACTGTGAGAACACTGTGAGAATGCAGTGAGAACATTGCGAGAACACTGTGAGAATTCAGTAAGAACATTGTGAGAACACTGTGAGAATGTGGTAAGAATGCAGTGAGAATGTTGTGAGAACAATGTGAGAATGCAGTGAGAACATTGTGAAAACACTGTGAGAATGCAGTGAGAAAGCAGTGAGAACATTGTGAGAATGGAGTAAACACTGTGAGAACACTGTGAGAACACTGTGATAATGCAGTGAGAACATTGCGAGAACACTGTGAGAACATTGTGAGAACATTGTGAGAATGCAGTGAGAACACTGTGAGAACACTGTGAGAATGCAGTGAGAATGTTGTGAGAACACTGTGAGAATGCTGCGAGAACATTGAGAGAACACTGAGAATGCATTGTGAGAATGCAATGAGAACATCATGAGAACACTGTGAGAACATTGTGAGAACACTGTGAGAACACTGTGAGGACACTGAGAACACTGTGAGAACACTGTGAGAATGGAGTGAGAACACTGTGAGAACACTGTGAGAACATTGTGAGAACACTGTGAGAATGCAGTAAGAACACTGTGAGAACACTGTGAGAATGCAGTGAGAACACTGTGAGAATTGAGTGAGAACACTGTGAGAACACTGTGAGAATGCAGTGAGAACACTGTGAGAATGCAATGAGAACATCGTGAGAACACTGTGAGAACATTGTGAGAACACTGTGAGAACACTGTGAGAATGCAATGAGAACATCGTGAGAACACTGTGAGAACATTGTGAGAACACTGTGAGAACACTGTGAGGACACTGAGAACACTGTGAGAACACTGTGAGAATGGAGTGAGAACACTGTGAGAACACTGTGAGAATGCAGTGAGAACACTGTGAGAATGCAGTGAGAACACTGTGAGAATGCAGTGAGAACACTGTGAGAATGGAGTGAGAACACTGTGAGAACACTGTGAAAATGCACTGTCCATTCCATTCTCACAGTGTTCTCACTGCATTCTCACAGTGTTCTCACTGTGATGGAACATCGTGAGAACACTGTGAGAACATTGTGAGAACACTGTGAGAACATTGTGAGAACACTGTGAGAACAGTGTGAGGACACTGAGAACACTGTGAGAATGGAGTGAGAACACTGTGAGAACACTGTGAGAATGCAGTGAACACTGTGAGAACACTGTGAGACCCTTGTGAGAATGGTGAGCTGAAGATCACAGAGGTGGTTACAGGTTAGGAGTGTATGAAGTTCCTCCCAGGTGAACGCAGGAGAGCGAGGAAGACGAGCGGATTTCGAGTCACAGCGTGAGGGCGAGGAGAACCGAGGCTTAGCGAGAGAGAGGCGGGTCGGACGAGGACGAGAGTCGGAGATCAAAGCGTGAGCGACAGTGAAGAAGGGAACGTGTTAATGAGAAAACATTCCTTTCATATTTCCTTCAGTTTCAAATCCATTTCTCCGAGATCTCACACGGAACATCTGCTCACGTGCAGCGCCGCGCCTCCCAAAGCCTGTTAGCCGAACCCTGCGTTAAAGCACTTCTGTTTATGGAGGCAGACCTGCTGGAACAGAGTGCGCGCCGGGGGCCCGAGGGTGCGGCTCACTCATCAGCCAACGACCCCCGTCCCCGCGTCCCCCGTCCCCCCGTCCCCCGGCTACTGAACCATTACAGAGCACTCCAGCTGCAGGCAGATGTTCATTTGTATGCCAATAAACACGTACAAGCTTAGATTAAAAACTAAAACAGGCAGCGCCGAGACACCATTCTCCACACACACCCCAGCACACTCCCCCCGCACACTCCCCCTGCACACTCCCCTAACACACTCCCCCAACACACTCCTCCAATAAACACGTACACACTTAGATTAAAAACTAAAACTGGCAGCGCCGAGACACCATTCTCCACACACACCCCAGCACACTCCCCCCGCACACTCCCCCTGCACACTCCCCCAACACACTCCCCCAACACACTCCTCCAATAAACACGTACACACTTAGATTAAAAACTAAAACTGGCAGCGCCGAGACACCATTCTCCACACACACCCCAGCACACTCCCCCCGCACACTCCCCCTGCACACTCCCCCAACACACTCCCCCAACACACTCCTCCAATAAACACGTACACACTTAGATTAAAAACTAAAACTGGCAGCGCCGAGACACCATTCTCCACACACACCCCAGCACACTCCCCCCGCACACTCCCCCTGCACACTCCCCCAACACACTCCTCCAATAAACATGTACACGCTTAGATTAAAAACTAAAACAGGCATCGCCGAGACACCATTCTCCTCACACACCCCAGCACACTCCCCCCGCACACTCCCTACACACTCCCCCAGCACACTCCTCCAATAAACACGTACACACTTAGATTAAAAACTAAAACAGGCAGCGCCGAGACACCATTCTCCTCACACACCCCAGCACACTCCCCCCGCACACTCCCTACACACTCCCCCAGCACACTCCTCCAATAAACACGTACACACTTAGATTAAAAACTAAAACAGGCAGCGCCGAGACACCATTCTCCACACACACCCCAGCACACTCCCCCCGCACACTCCCCCTGCACACTCCCCCCGCACACTCCCTACACACTCCCCCAATAAACACGTACACACTTAGATTAAAAACTAAAACAGGCAGCGCCGAGACACCATTCTCCACACACACCCCAGCACACTCCCTACACGCTCCCCCAACACACTCCCCCAACACACTCCTCCAATAAACACGTACACGCTTAGATTAAAAACTAAAACAGGCATCGCCGAGACACCATTCTCCTCACACACCCCAGCACACTCCCCCAGCACACTCCCTACACACTCCCCCAGCACACTCCTCCAATAAACATGTACACACTTAGATTAAAAACTAAAACAGGCACCGCCGAGACACCATTCTCCACACACACCCCAGCACACTCCCCCCGCACACTCCCCCTGCACACTCCCCCCCGCACACTCCCTACACACTCCCCCAATAAACACGTACACACTTAGATTAAAAACTAAAACAGGCAGCGCCGAGACACCATTCTCCACACACACCCCAGCACACTCCCCCCGCACACTCCCTACACACTCCCCCAGCACACTCCTCCAATAAACACGTACACACTTAGATTAAAAACTAAAACAGGCAGCGCTGAGACACCATTCTCCACACACCCCCCAGCACACTCCCCCAATAAACACGTACACACTTAAATTAAAAACTAAAACAGGCAGCGCCGAGACACCATTCTCCACACACACCCCAGCACACTCCCCCCGCACACTCCCCCTGCACACTCCCCCCCGCACACTCCCTACACACTCCCCCAATAAACACGTACACACTTAGATTAAAAACTAAAACAGGCAGCGCCGAGACACCATTCTCCACACACACCCCAGCACACTCCCCCCGCACACTCCCTACACACTCCCCCAACGCACTCCCCCAATAAACACGGGCCCTCGTCTCCTGTTATACATTCACTGACACTACACAGAACATCTGTCCCTCCCCCCCACTGGCCCCAGCACCAGCACCATCACCAGCACCATCACCATAACCTTCACCATCAATATCACCATCACATCACCTTCACATAACCTTCACCATCACCATCACCATAACCATCACCATCAATATCACCATCACTTCACCATAACCTTCACCATCACCATCAATATCACCATCACCATCACCATAACCTTCACCATCAATATCACCATCAATATACCATCACCATAACCTTCACCATCAATATCCCCATCACCATCAATATCACCATCACCATAACCGTCACCAGCACCATCACCATCACCATAACCTTCACCAGCACCATCACCATCAATAATCACCATCACCATCACCATAACCTTCACCATCACCATCAATATCCCCATCACCATCAATATCACCATCACCATAACCTTCACCAGTCCTGGTCTGTCAGCGTGTGTCGTGGTTTCTACCGGTTCTCGTTGTTTGTCTGAGTGTTTTGATGTTCTCCTGCTGAACAGGTTTCAACTGGCTGTTAGGATGACACTCGCAGGTATGAGGTCACCTGGTCTGCTTGAGCGCTGCGTTGCAGGTAGCTACAATGTCACCTGCAGCTGGTCACCTGAGCAACACCACATCACAGGTACGTGGCTGCCCAGGTTACATTCTTAATCACAGTCACATGTCCAGCCAGACGGAGGCGCTGCTGTACTACTGCCCACTGACTCTGGTTCTGAATGCTGAATGCTGGTCACAGCGCTGAGGCGAGGCGAGGCAGGCCTCAGATACAGAGGCTGAAATCAGTTTGTGTTAGTGAATATTCCAGAGACGGCCCCAGTGCACCCTGGGTAATGCGGTTCTCTGGCAGGGTTCCATTGAAGAGTCCACGTTTGGCTCCAGATAGCATCGCGGCACTGCGTGGACACGCGGCCTGATAACGAGCCGATCTGCAGCGAAACACGCACACTCGCGCTCGCACACTCGCGGGCCGACAGGCTTAATCTGATCAGCGCGAGGGCGGCAGGAGCGGAGCTTTAACACAAACACGATAAACCCCCCATAACAATATTAACATTATCAGACTGATCCGAGATCAGACACCAGCACCGGAATTCCTCACTCCCTCCTCCTCCACGTCCCACCCCTCCACCAGCCACACCTTTAACACACCCGCCAACATTCCCGCCTTTTCCCAGGAGTCCCCCCGTCTACCCCCTCGCGGATAGCTCCTGATACAAATCTAATGTTTCTCGGTTTCTGTGTGGGATGTGTGTTCAGGTATCTGGCAACCCGAACACAAACGAGCCTGCCTGACGTGCGTCACTGCGGAGAAAGGAGGAGAAAGGAGGAGAAAGGAGGAGAAAGGAGGAGAAAGGAGGAGAAGGGCTGGACGCTGCGCTACTCTGGACGTTCCAGATGTCCTTCTTTACTTTTCTAAGGACGGTTGGAGGACAGCGTGTGTCCGTGCGTCTGACGCCTGATTCCGGGTCTCCTGTGGATTGTGTTTAAGCATCTGTGCTTCGCGCTGCTCTTTTGTTCTCTCGTTCTCTCTCTCCTCTCTTCTCCCTGGAGGAGCGCTTGTCCGTGAGAAAGTGGCCGCCCCCTCTTCAGAGCTGCCACCAGAGTGGCCAATCAACAATCAGCGCCGGGCCGAGAGAAACGTGTTATTTACGAGCCGCAATCATTTCCATCCAGAAGCACCGACGCTCCTCACCACGCTCCTCACCACACCAGCAACAACAGCTAACGAGACCGAGTCAGACAAGGACACCAGAGAGAGAGAGAGAGACAGTGAGAGAGAGAGAGAGAGAGAGAGAGAGGGAGAGACAGAGCGAGAGAGAGAGACAGAGAGAGACAGAGAGAGAGAGAGAGAGGGAGAGACAGAGCGAGAGAGAGAGAGAGAGACAGAGCGAGAGAGAGACAGAGAGACAGAGAGAGACAGAGAGAGACAGAGAGAGAGACAGAGAAAGAGACAGAGCGAGAGAGAGAGAGAGACAGAGAGAGAGACAGAGCGAGAGAGAGAGAGAGAGAGAGAGACGGAGAGAAAGACAAAGAGAGAGACAGAGAGAGAGAGAGAGACAGAGAGAGACAGAGAGAGAGACGGAGAGAGAGACAGAGAGAGAGAGAGAGAGAGATAGTGAGAGAGCGAGACAGAGAGAAAGAGAGAGAGATAAACAGATAGAGAGATGCTGAATACTCAGGTATGTGTATATAAGCCAGTTTTTGTGACATCAGAAAAACTCATAATGAGTATATAAACATACTACTGTACTATACTCAGTATATTAACCCTTTCAGAGCTTCTCCTAAACAACCCAGTATTATTATCAGTTCTGATCTAATACCTGCTTTGACTGCTCAGTACTTCATTAAGATAAATCAAGAACTGAACACATTCATACAATGTCTGGGGTGTCCAGGAGAAATCTGGAACCTAACTTTGTTCTTCAAACTGGATCAAGATCTGATCTACTTCTCTCACAATAACATATTCATGGTACTTTGTATTGTATGTCTGATTATTTACATCTGTTCTAATCAGATCTGCTGTTCTTACTGGTGATCAGACACGTATTGATCAGATACACACTTTAATACTATCAGATTTTAAACAGTAGTGTGTGTGTATATAAGAAATTTAAGGTAAATGGTTTATGTCTGATGCGGACCCTCTCTGGAGAATTTCTGGACCCTCTCTGGAGAATTTCTGGACCCTCTCTGGAGAATTTCTGGACCCTCTCTGGAGAATTTCTGTAGGAGGGTTGCTGATTGGCTACAGAGGTAAATCAAACGTGCGAGAGCTGCAGACAGTGCGGGGGTCCCGCAGGCCGAGAGGTCAGATCAGAAGAAAGACTCTGAGAGTGTGTTTGTGAAAGACGTCCCCGGCTCTGCTAAGTCATTCAAATCCGACTCTGGATCTGGGATTGGGGGGTCTCTAAGCCTCCGCGCAGGGGGTCAGCCGCCGAGCGGAGTGAAGGTGCCCCCCCGTGTCTAAAACCCCACCATCGATCCCCGCGTGCGGCTAGAGAGGAGATCGATACGGCACCAAATCCAGCCGGCCACGCTCCAGAGGACAGCAGCCCATCTCATCACACACCAAACCCCCCGTGAAGGACTCGGGGGTCTGCCTACGCGTGGGCGTGTGCGCGGGCAGGCTGGGGAGCACAGTGAGGAGATGGTGGTATTAGGTGGAGCGATGGGGGCTCTTATGTGGTGGGGTGGGAATGGGGGGGAGGGGGGGGGGCATGCGTCCAATGCACTCTCAGTTTTCTGATGAACTGTTTGAAGCTGTGATGGTCCATAAAGCTTGAAGATTCATCACGACCACATCACCTGTACTCTCTCAGCCCGAGGGTCTCGACTGCCCCCTGAACACACAGCTTCCTAAACTGTTCTCAGATCAGACGTCACATGACCCAGACTTTCCATTTGGAGGATTTAGTGTTTCACTCTACCTTCATCACAGCTTCCACTCTCAGCTCAGACTCACTCTCAGTCCACACTCACTCTCAGTTCAGACTCACTCTCAGTCCACACTCACTCTCAGTTCAGACTCACTCTCAGTTCACACTCACTCTCAGTTCAGACTCACTCTCAGTTCACACTCACTTTCAGCTCAGACTCACTCCCAGTTCACACTCACTCTCAGTTCACACTCACTTTCAGCTCAGACTCTCCTCCAAAGTTCAGTCTTAGAAGCTGCTTCTGCTTCTCACCATCCAAACAACCCTAAACACAAAGTGGTGTTGAGGTTCTAGACTCTGGGGTGGTCAGTCCATTCAGTGGTGTTGAGGTTCTGGACTCTGGGGTGGTCAGTCCAGTGTTCAGCTTCTTTGTTTGGTGTGTCTGTATCTCCTTTTTTCAGTGAGGACCTTCTTGAACATCTACACATCCTTTCAGACCCACAGTTGAGGAGTCTTCTCACAGTGGAAGGAGGACAGAAACAGCTGTGGATGTTCTCAGATCTGAAGCAGCTTGATGTTCTCCTCTCTCTGTAAGACGATCTGTAAGTCAGTATTTGTTGTGGCGTCACTCTGGCAGCTGCTCTGGAAATGGACTCTGGAAATGTTTTGAAAAGTCTGCGGTGATAAAGCACGGCGAGGTGTTTTGAGGGGAAGACACCAGGATGGTCCAGCACCAGGAATGTCCGCCACTAGGGTCGTCCGCCACCAGGAACGTCCAGCACCAGGAGCGCCAGGCACCGGGAATGTCAGGTCACAAGTGCGACCAAGAGTATGTTTGCTGGTTTCACCAACGTTGTGCACTCTCATATCCAGTCTGGAAATGGAATCACTCCGTTTCTGGGAAGTTCTGAGAGGCAGAGTCTGATTCAGGGTCAGCCTGAGGAGTGCGCTGTGTAGGCTCTGAGCTCTTTTCTTCAGGTGCTTGTCTTCCTGTGTTTGGATTTATCTACTTCCTATCTCTCCTCGTTTTACTCCCTTTACTTTCATATCACAAACTTGAACTCCGACTCCACAGCAGGAGATTATTTATTTCCAGCTCGTCTCCTGCACAGACCTCTCATAGACACAGCTTTCTGATCACTCAGTTAAGGCCGTGAGCGAAGAGAGAGAGAGAGAGAGAGAGAGAGAGAGAGAGAGAGAGGGAGAGAGAGAGAGAGAGAGAGAGAGAGGGAGAGAGAGGGAGAGAGAAAGAGAGAGAGGGAGAGAGAGAGAGAGAGAGGGAGAGAGGGAGAAAGAGGGAAAGAGAGAGAGGGAGATAGAGGGAGAGAGAGGGAGAAAGAGAGAGTGAGAGAGAGGGAGTGAGAGAGAGAGAGAGAGAGAGAGAGAGAGAGAGGGAGAAAGAGAGAGTGAGAGAGAGGGAGAGAGAGAGAGAGGGAGAGAGAGAGAGAGAGAGAGAGAGAGAGAGGGAGAAAGAGGGAGAGAGAGAGAGGGAGATAGAGGGAGAGAGAGAGGGAGAAAGAGAGAGTGAGAGAGAGGGAGTGAGGGAGAGAGAGGGAGAAAGAGAGAGGGAGAGAGAAAGAGAGAGAGGGAGAGAGAGAGAGAGTGAGAGAGAGGGAGAGAGAAAGAGAGAGAGGGAGAGAGAGAGAGAGAGAGGGAGAGAGGGAGAAAGAGGGAGAGAGAGAGAGGGAGATAGAGGGAGAGAGAGAGGGAGAAAGAGAGAGTGAGAGAGAGGGAGTGAGGGAGAAGGGTGAACCCTTGAGGAGAGACACTTTAGCAAATTACAGCTAGTGCTGCAATCAGGAAGCTGAAATTACCAAACCTGACAGGTCACCACGGCAACTGCTGGAGACAGGCTGGAAAACAGGTGTGTGCTCCCGTCTGAGCGTGCACGTGAATGACAGGTGGTCCATTCTGAGTAGCGACCGCGCTGCTGCCCCCCGCAGGTTTTAGCCGGTTCTAATTTCTGCGTCTCTTCAGGAGGACGAACACCTTCCAGCGCCGGTGAAACTGAAGAGTTCGTCCGGCATCAGCGACGATTATTATTATTATTATTAACAACATCACAGCAACGCCACGGCAACGCCACGGCAACGCCACAGCGCAGGCCTGAGAGAGGATGGCAGCTGCTCAAAAGATCCCTGATTGGTTCTCGGCTTGATTTTAAAACCTTTAACTACTGGATGTTCTTGGAAAAGGTTCTTCTCCCTCAGATCTTTGTGGCACCACAGGGCCGTTAACCGTTCCTCCACGTCCATGGTCACCAACCTCCTCCTGGAGATCTTCAGTTCCAACTCCTTGTGATGAGGTGGTTCTGTTACACCACTGAGTACTGAATGATTACTACACTGCGCCAGGCGTTTGCCCCTCGGGCACCAACGAGACCTGTCAGGTGGCAAGAAGGCGCTGTCTGAGTCTTACAGAGAGAGAACCTGTCAGTCACGAGAGGTGGGCCACAAACCCCGCCTCCCAGGCCTCACCGTATAATGCCTGACCAGCCAGGTGGTGGAGCTGCAGAGTGGGGGTGGTGGCGGAGAGGCGGGGCAATAAACTTTCCTTCCCACTCAGCTCAGGTGCACTATACACACTGTTTTATAGGTTAGTAGTCACGGAGGCAGCCAATGGGAGCGCTTTGTGTTTGGCTTTATAGTCGAGTCACTCACTCTACTCAGCCGGCCATGTTCCTACATTACATCATTTTCATACTGCACACGCGTGTGATGTCATTTCTTAGTTCATTACGCTGAACGTCTTCATCGCGGAAACTCACAACACTGGCAGACATACAATTAACCACGAGCTCCGCGCTGGACCACAAACAGACAGATCCGGAATTAGATGAAGGTTTTGATTCCACTGCTTTTCTTCTGCAGAACATTTTCACATCCTGACGAGACGAGACGAGAAATTCCCTCACATGACATCAGCCTTTCTAACAGGACCCACTAGAACCGGCCACGCCCTGAAGATGCGATGACTAGAAACCGATCCAGGGAGCAGTCCAATCTGACTCTCTTATTAGTATTCATACTGGTCACGCGCCTCCTATCTCCATCTCCTATCTATGGCTTAATGATCAATAATGATCATTAGCGTCTAATTTGATATTGAATGGAAGATGCTATTCACTTCTGAACCAATGAGAGAAGCTAAAAAGGTGGGAGCGCACAGTTGGACCCGGACAGGAGGCAATATGGAGCTAATGTTAATCATAATGATATTGTTTGTGGAAGCACGGAGCAGCGGAATGACCTCCCCGCTACAGCGTCCACTCCTCTCAAAACAAAAGCCAACGCTAATACGACTGTGACCGCGTCCCCCATTCCGAACCCGAATCTGCCCGCAGATTTTCACACACCATGTAATTCAAGGAACAATGAAAGGACAAAGCCGCCCAGGCTCTCCGCGTCCAGAGGTCGGCCCGAAAAGAGACCTCGCCTGTTTTCCGTTTGATTGGTGGTCCTTCAAGATGGCTTTTTCAGGCTGCTAATGTATTCGGTGGCCAGCGGAGGCCGGCAGCTTGGAAAAGGGACAGCTAGAGAGGACGGCGCTCTCGTTTTCATCTGAAGAACCAATTATCTCAAACAAAGGCTTTATTACTCACAGGGCTGTTCACTTGCTGTGGGCCACCATGCTGTCTCTGCTAGTCTCCACTTTTCCTCCGACCACCAGGGGTCAGTGTGCCAGAGTGGAGAACGTGTGATGAGGAAAGCAGGAGATCAAATTATAAGCCTCACAACCCAGAGCTGCTAATGGTTTAAACTGATCTGTCACCGTCCATATGCTGCTCAGCTCTGCTGGGGTATTTACTGAAGCTGGACTGAAGATCAAACAAAAGCAGGAGAAGCAGCTCAGATACCTTCTCACTGCCAGACAGTAAACACCATCGACTCCTATAGATATTAAAATTCTGCAATCGAGGGTAGTGGTGGGGTTGGAGGGTGAGGGTTTGAAGGTAGTGATGGGGTTGGAGGGTGAGGGTTTGAAGGTAGTGGTGGGGTTGGAGGGTTGATGGCAGTGGTTTGAAGGTAGTGGTGGGGTTGGAGGGTGAGGGTTTGAAGGTAGTGGTGGGGTTGGAGGGTTGATGGCAGTGGTTTGAAGGTAGTGGTGGGGTTGGAGGGTTGATGGCAGTGGTTTGAAGGTAGTGATGGGGTTGGAGGGTGAGGGTTTGAAGGTAGTGGTGGGGTTGGAGGGTTGATGGCAGTGGCTTGAAGGTAGTGGTGGGGTTGGAGGGTTGATGGCAGTGGTTTGAAGGTAGTGATGGGGTTGGAGGGTGAGGGTTTGAAGGTAGTGGTGGGGTTGGAGGGTTGATGGCAGTGGCTTGAAGGTAGTGATGGGGTTGGAGGGTGGAGGGTTTAGAAGGTTTAGAAGGTTTTAGAAGGTTTAGAAGGTTTTAGAAGGTTTCCAAGGTTTCTTTGTTTTGGGGTGTGAGTTTGGTGTCAACAGAAAGCTACCAGTTTGATCCCCAGTGATGTCACGGTCATACGTGACCAGGAGACGAAGACAGACTCTGGAGAAGCTGTAGTGGTAGTAACTCGACTGTGGAGAAGATTTGGTTCTGTTCCTCAGAGCTCTGGAGCGCTGTGACGGTATTTCTGGAAGAATTAAATTTATTTGATGAGTCATTTGTTGCTGCTGGAAGAGAAGCACTGACGTTCAGGCAGTTCTGGCTGAGACACAGCAGCTCAGCTAAGATGGTCCTCAGTGTGTCGATCAGAAGATTCTACACAAACACACTGAAATCCACATCTACTGCAGATACGCTGCTGCAGGGTCGGCTCTGGATGGTCAGATGTTGTGGAGGATGTTTGACAGCTACTTGAATTACTTTAATAAACCCAGTCAAGTGTGTTTTCCTCATGAAGCCCAAACAGAGCTGCACACCTGTACACACCTGTACACACCTGTTCATACCTGTACACACCTGCACAGACCCATCAGCCCGACCAGACCTTCAGAACTCCAACCTGAGTCCTGTGAGAGACCTCTGGACGTGTAGAGTAGCACAGCAGGCCACCGCTATGTTGACATGAGGTTCCGATAAACTGAGTAATAAAGTGTTCAGTATCTGTTACTACTTTAATAAAGTGTTCAGTATCTGTTACTACTTTAATAAAGTGTTCAGTATCTGTTACTACTTTAATAAAGTGTTCAGTATCTGTGATGGTGTTCAGTATCTGTTACTACTTTAATAAAGTGTTCAGTATCTGTGATGGTGTTCAGTATCTGTTACTACTTTAATAAAGTGTTCAGTATCTGTGATGGTGTTCAGTATCTGTGATGGTGTTCAGTATCTGTTACTACTTTAATAAAGTGTTCAGTATCTGTGATGGTGTTCAGTATCTGTGATAGTATTCAGTATCTGTGATGGTGTTCAGTATCTGTTACTACTTTAATAAAGTGTTCAGTATCTGTGATGGTGTTCAGTATCTGTGATGGTGTTCAGTATCTGTGATGGTGTTCAGTATCTGTTACTACTTTAATAAAGTGTTCAGTATCTGTGATGGTGTTCAGTATCTGTTACTACTTTAATAAAGTGTTCAGTATCTGTGATGGTGTTCAGTATCTGTGATGGTGTTCAGTATCTGTGATGGTGTTCAGTATTTGTGATGGTGTTCAGTATTTGTGGTGGTGTTCAGTATCTGTGATGGTGTTCAGTATTTGTGATGGTGTTCAGTATCTGTGATGGTGTTCAGTATCAGTTACTACTTAAATAAAGTGTTCAGTATCTATGATGGTGTTCAGTATCTGTGATGGTGTTCAGTATCTGTTACTACTTTAATAAAGTGTTCAGTATCTGTGATGGTGTTCAGTATCTGTGATGGTGTTCAGTATCAGTTACTACTTTAATAAAGTGTTCAGTATCTGTGATGGTATTCAGTATCTGTGATGGTGTTCAGTATCAGTTACTACTTTAATAAAGTGTTCAGTATCTGTGATGGTGTTCAGTATCTGTGATGGTGTTCAGTATCAGTTACTACTTTAATAAAGTGTTCAGTATCTATGATGGTGTTCAGTATCTGTGATGGTGTTCAGTATCTGTTACTACTTTAATAAAGTGTTCAGTATCTGTGATGGTGTTCAGTATCTGTGATGGTGTTCAGTATCAGTTACTACTTTAATAAAGTGTTCAGTATCTGTGATGGTATTCAGTATCTGTGATGGTGTTCAGTATCAGTTACTACTTTAATAAAGTGTTCAGTATCTGTGATGGTGTTCAGTATCTGTGATGGTGTTCAGTATCTGTTACTACTTTAATAAAGTGTTCAGTATCTGTGATGGTGTTCAGTATCTGTGATGGTGTTCAGTATCAGTTACTACTTTAATAAAGTGTTCAGTATCTGTGATGGTATTCAGTATCTGTGTTAGTGTTCAGTATCAGTTACTACTTTAATAAAGTGTTCAGTATCTGTGATGGTGTTCAGTATCTGTGATGGTGTTCAGTATCTGTTACTACTTTAATAAAGTGTTCAGTATCTGTGATGGTGTTCAGTATCTGTGATGGTGTTCAGTATCTGTGATGGTGTTCAGTATCTGTTACTACTTTAATAAAGTGTTCAGTATCTGTGATGGTGTTCAGTATCTGTGATGGTGTTCAGTATCTGTGATGGTGTTCAGTATCTGTTACTACTTTAATAAAGTGTTCAGTATCTGTGATGGTGTTCAGTATCTGTGATGGTGTTCAGTATCTGTTACTACTTTAATAAAGTGTTCAGTATCTGTGATGGTGTTCAGTATCTGTGATGGTGTTCAGTATCTGTGATGGTGTTCAGTATCTGTTACTACTTTAATAAAGTGTTCAGTATCTGTGATGGTGTTCAGTATCTGTTACTACTTTAATAAAGTGTTCAGTATCTGTGATGGTGTTCAGTATCTGTGATGGTGTTCAGTATCTGTGATGGTGTTCAGTATCTGTTACTACTTTAATAAAGTGTTCAGTATCTGTGATGATGTGTAACATTGGATTCTGGCATTGCCGCAAAATTCCCAACGAAAAATTCAAAATTTCAGAGTAAAATACTAAAATTTTAAACACGGACAGCAAAAAATGGGGAAAATGTTTAAACGTGGTGTTAAAACCACATACAGGACGCGGGATACTGTACTAGAGTCCTCCATCACCTCCTCCATCACCTCCTTCATCACCTCCTCCATCACCACCTCCATCACCACCTCCATCACCTCCATCCCCTCCTCCATCACCTCCTCCATCACCACCTCCATCACCTCCTCCATCACCTCCATCACCACCTCCATCACCACCTCCATCACCTCCATCACCTCCTCCATCACCACCTCCATCCCCTCCTCCATCACCTCCTCCATCACCTCCTCCATCACCACCTCCATCACCTCCTCCATCACCACCTCCATCACCTCCTCCATCATCACCTCCATCACAACCTCCATCACCACCTCCATCACCTCCTTCATCACCTCCTCCATCACCTCCATCACCACCTCCTCCATCACCACCTCCATCACCTCCTCCATCACCACCTCCATCACCTCCATACTCAATACCAGCATTCCCAGTGTCTCCAGTACACCTCCCACTGCTCCCTACTCCTCATACTGCATCCTGTGTTTATTGATAACTATTGATAAAGCTGTTATCCTGTGTTTATTGATAAGTATTGATAAAGCTGTTATCCTGTGTTTATTGATAAGTATTGATAAAGCTGTAATCCTGTGTTTATTGATAACTATTGATAAAGCTGTTATCCTGTGTTTATTGATAAGTATTGATAAAGCTGTAATCCTGTGTTTATTGATAACTATTGATAAAGCTGTTATCCTGTGTTTATTGATAACTATTGATAAAGCTGTAATCCTGTGTTTATTGATAAGTATTGATAAAGCTGTAATCCTGTGTTTATTGATAACTATTGATAAAGCTGTTATCCTGTGTTTATTGATAAGTATTGATAAAGCTGTTATCCTGTGTTTATTGATAACTATTGATAAAGCTGTTATCCTGTGTTTATTGATAAGTATTGATAAAGCTGTTATCCTGTGTTTATTGATAAGTATTGATAAAGCTGTAATCCTGTGTTTATTGATAACTATTGATAAAGCTGTTATCCTGTGTTTATTGATAAGTATTGATAAAGCTGTAATCCTGTGTTTATTGATAAGTATTGATAAAGCTGTAATCCTGTGTTTATTGATAACTATTGATAAAGCTGTTATCCTGTGTTTATTGATAACTATTGATAAAGCTGTTATCCTGTGTTTATTGATAAGTATTGATAAAGCTGTAATTCTGTGTTTATTGATAACTATTGATAAAGCTGTTATCCTGTGTTTATTGATAAGTATTGATAAAGCTGTTATCCTGTGTTTATTGATAAGTTATCCTGTGTTTATTGATAAGTATTGATAAAGCTGTTATCCTGTGTTTATTGATAAGTATTGATAAAGCTGTTATCCTGTGTTTATTGATAAGTATTGATAAAGCTGTAATCCTGTGTTTATTGATAACTATTGATAAAGCTGTTATCCTGTGTTTATTGATAAGTATTGATAAAGCTGTAATCCTGTGTTTATTGATAAGTATTGATAAAGCTGTAATCCTGTGTTTATTGATAACTATTGATAAAGCTGTTATCCTGTGTTTATTGATAACTATTGATAAAGCTGTAATCCTGTGTTTATTGATAAGTATTGATAAAGCTGTAATCCTGTGTTTATTGATAACTATTGATAAAGCTGTTATCCTGTGTTTATTGATAACTATTGATAAAGCTGTAATCCTGTGTTTATTGATAACTATTGATAAAGCTGTTATCCTGTGTTTATTGATAAGTATTGATAAAGCTGTTATCCTGTGTTTATTGATAAGTTATCCTGTGTTTATTGATAAGTATTGATAAAGCTGTTATCCTGTGTTTATTGATAAGTATTGATAAAGCTGTTATCCTGTGTTTATTGATAAGTATTGATAAAGCTGTAATCCTGTGTTTATTGATAACTATTGATAAAGCTGTTATCCTGTGTTTATTGATAAGTATTGATAAAGCTGTAATCCTGTGTTTATTGATAAGTATTGATAAAGCTGTAATCCTGTGTTTATTGATAACTATTGATAAAGCTGTTATCCTGTGTTTATTGATAACTATTGATAAAGCTGTAATCCTGTGTTTATTGATAAGTATTGATAAAGCTGTAATCCTGTGTTTATTGATAACTATTGATAAAGCTGTTATCCTGTGTTTATTGATAACTATTGATAAAGCTGTAATCCTGTGTTTATTGATAAGTATTGATAAAGCTGTAATTCTGTGTTTATTGATAACTATTAATAAAGCTGTTATCCTGTGTTTATTGATACCGTTGGTGAACTATGACGAAAGGCTGTGGGAGGTGAGGACAACACAAACAAGAAGAGGCCACATTTGCATTGACCTGCGTGCAGACGGCGAGGAGAGCGAGGCATGTACTGAACTGATGCAGCAAAGTGTTTGGAAATAATGCGACCGGCTACATGAACACACACATACGCACACGCGCTTGTCTTATGATGAAAGGCTTGATTGATTACAGAATGATGATTACACTAAATGGCCTGGAAGATGGTTCCTTCTCTCATCGCCCCTCTCTCTCCCTCTCTCTCTCTCCCTCCCTCTCTCTCTCTCTCTCTCAACCCATCTGTAGAGTGCCTCTCTTCTCTCCCTTAATGGCACAGCTATTAGCGCTAATGCATTTCAAACATACAGCAGCTGCCACATTTGGATGGAAAGTGCACGTCTTTTCTCTCTCTCTCTCTCTCCCTCCTCTCTCTCTCTCTCCCTCTCCCCTCTCTCTCTCCCTCTCCCTCCTCTCTCTCTCTCCCTCCTCTCCTCTCCTTCACTCCTTGCCTCCACATCCCTCTCGTCTTCTAACACATCTAATCAAACAGGTTGACGAGCGCAAGTAAAGCACTTGGCCTTCCCGCTGACAGCTACAAGTATACACGCTCGCGCTGGTAAGTGGAGCTAACATGGAGAGGGTAACGGGGGGGGGGGCACGCGCGGGGGTGTTGGGGGGGATTTATGTCTATACTGCATGAACAATGCAGGAATCACAGCTCTCCCTGTACACAATCCCTCAGCTTCAGTGAGCCATAAGTAATTGGACATCCTTAAACAAAGCCTCCTGTCGTCTACAGTGAGTGAACCAGAGATCTCCCCGGCCGAGGTTCGGCCAGGCCGGTAACGCAGGCGCGCTCGGTTCCTGCTGGTTTCGGAAGCTTCAGTCTTCTTTAGGTGCTCAGAGCTTAAAGTCATGAGACTGATTTGGACCTACAGATCTCCTCAGTCACCAGACACACTTCCGTCCAGCTGTCTCGAACACAACCAGCTAATCAGGCTCTGCTTCTACACGTGGTGTAACCAGGATCTTATACCGGTGTCGTATACCGAAGTCCACTAGCTTCCTCAAACAACGCAAAGGCTTTCACTGCAGACAGCGTGAAGATACTGATCAAGTTGGGACGGCCCACCATGTGATGGTCCATTCCAGACACCTCTGAGCCCAAAGCAGTGGGCGGCGCCTCTGGACATGGTTAACACAAGGCTTCTCTTCTGCACAGTGAGGTGTTCAGTGGTGTTTGTGAACGTGGTGCTTCATACAGGTTCACTAAACTGATCCTGAGCTAATGCTCATAACCCATCTGTGCAGTGAAACACTCACACACACACACTAGTGAACAGATACACTAGGGGGCAGTGAAACACCAACATACACACACACACTAGTGGACAGACACACTAGGGGCAGAAAGCATATGGAGGGTTTAGGGGCCTTGCTCAAGGGCACTTCACTGAAATGGCAACCGTCTGGTCACAAGGCTGGTTCCCTAACCTCCAGCCCTCAACTGCCCCTAGGTTCTATCAGCTATTGCTGAATATTGGTTCTTGATTGGTTCTTGAAGTGTTCGGCTTGATGTGTATTAATTAATGATCTAAAGCTTTGCAGTGTCTCGGGTTCAGACTGTCTGTAATAGAATAAAAGTCAAAGTAAATGTGAGAAACAGTCCCACCGTCTTCTGATCTGGGGACGTAATGGTAATATTAATGTTTACATACAGTCAGATCTGTTCACAGTGGTGGTGAATGGAACCAGACGTCCACCTCTAAAAGCTGTTCTAGATACAGTCAGATCTGTTCACAGTGGAGGTGAATGGAACCAGACGTCCACCTCTAAAAGCTCCTCACAGAAAGTTCTTACAGTAGATGTTATAAATACACTGTCTGATGTCTGATTGAGTTTTTGGTTGTTTGGAGGTTTGGTCTGGTTATGGTGGAGAGGAACTTACAGGATGTTATGATGCAAAGTAGTCCCTAAACTCGTCCCCATGGACTCACACTGGAGCTCCCCATATATAATCTAGAACAGAGTGTTCCACACAGAACCCAGTCTGAAGACTCTGTTTACGTCTGATTAATTATGTAGAATCTGTGATGGAACTCCTCGTTAAGGTCTTCCTCAGGACGCGAGTGGTGGATTAGGGGGTCCGCCGGCCGGTACAGAGCGCGGCTCCCACGTTAATCAACAGAAAAACAGGTCACAAAGCAGATCTGACGGCGTGACGGCCCGAACGACCTTGAGAAATAAACCACTTTAATATCCATTTCACACGCGGCTGCGTTCAGATGGTTTAAAAGAGCCGCTGCCGCCCAGACTACTGCGACCACACGCAGCCCTCGCCGCAACCGCCCGCCGTAATGGCTGACCGCCACATTCGTTACAATGGCTGGACTTAAGAGGTGCCGGGACGCGCGGCCGTGGAGAAAATCATAACAAGCTCGGAGGATCTGGAGTCTTCGGAGGAGCTGCTGAGAGGCCGAACGTAACGACTGCTCTCACGACTTTTACAGCTTTTATGAAGATGGAAATCGTGATGTTAGTACATCTGCTGGAGATAAAGCTGCTCCTCTCACACTAATAGGCTTACGAGGCTTTATGCTCACTAACAGTCCATGAAGCAAAACACTGTCCAGCCAGCGTGCTGCCGACCGGAGTCGGATATTATAGGGAAGGATGGGAACGTCCCCCATCCGGCTAAACAAGCCGAGATTGTTCCTCCTGGAAAACGGGCTCCTGTCTAGAAGAAGCTTCTTATTAATATTTGAATAAGATGTGTGGAAATTTTGGGATTAGAGAGGATCTGTTCTGCTCTTCCGGGTCTCCTCTTTAGTGTGTTGGAGGTTTTTGTGAACGTTCTACAGGGTTCTAAAGTTCTAGACTTACACATCAGAAGGAGAAACTCTCTTTTCTCAGCTGAACTGAAACTCCTCACTGGAACTCCAGCCCTGTTCTCTGATACACAGTGACATCATCTCGTAACAGTCCTTATTGCCCCTCACGCAGAGACCTACACCAGTAAAAACTGACCACTCCTGCTCATCCTGCTCCAGTCCAGCTTGTGAAGGTGGAACTTGTTCTGCTGGACTTTCAGGAGCCTGCTGGTTCCGAAGGCTAATCCTAACTCTAACTCTAACTCTAATCCTAACTCTAATCCTAACTCTAATCCTAACTCTAATCCTAACTCTAATCCTAACCCTAACTCTACCCCTAACTCTAATCCTAACTCTAATCCTAACTCTAATCCTAACTCTAACCCTAACCCTAACTCTACCCCTAACTCTAATCCTAACTCTAATCCTAACTCTAATCCTAACTCTAACTCTAACTCTAACCCTAACCCTAACTCTACCCCTAACTCTAATCCTAACTCTAATCCTAACTCTAACCCTTACTCTAATCCTAACTCTAATCCTAACTCTAATCCTAACTCTAACCCTAACTCTAATCCTAACTCTAACCCTAACTCTACCCCTAACTCTAATCCTAACTCTAACCCTTACTCTAATCCTAACTCTAACCCTTACTCTAACTCTAATCCTAACTCTAATCCTAACTCTAATCCTAACTCTAACCCTTACTCTAACTCTAATCCTAACTCTAATCCTAACTCTAACCCTTACTCTAACTCTAATCCTAACTCTAATCCTAACTCTAATCCTAACTCTAACCCTAACCCTGGGGGGGGGGCTGCTGTTCGGGCCTGAGCGAAGTGTAAAATAACGATGACTCGTATGGAGTTAACGACTGAGCTACTCTGTGAGTTACTATAGAAACAGCTGACACACAATTCCGGGCCGGTGGCGCCGAGGTCACCTGTGCTCGTCCGGTGAGCAGATGGACCACCAGGTAAGAACAGGCGCTCACACATAAACACTCTCTCCTGTCCTGCATCTTTATGAGGACCGTCTAGACCTTCTCATCCGGCCTGAGGAGGACGTTCTGTCCGAGCCCAGTCTGATCGAGTCTGATCCACACTCTGAAGACTCCGGTCTGGATAATCCTCACAGCAGCACTTATTTTAATAAAGTCTATCAAAAGTATGTGGACGGTCAGAACCAGAACCAGAACCAGAACCAAAACATAAACATCAAACCATTTATATTCTTCTCTACCAGTAAACATCTATCACTCATATATACTCTCTCTCTCTCTCTCTATCTCTCTCTCTCTCTTATATTCTCTCTCTCTCTCTCTCTCTTATATTCTCTCTCTTATATTCTCTCTCTCTCTCTCTCTCTCTCTATCTCTCTCTCTCTTATATTCTCTCTCTCTCTTATATTCTCTCTCTCTCTCTCTCTCTCTCTCTATCTCTCTCTCTCTTATATTCTCTCTCTCTCCCCTCTCTCTCTCTCTCTTATATTCTCTCTCTTATATTCTCTCTCTCTCTCTCTCTCTCTCTCTCTCTCTCTTATATTCTCTCTCTCTCTTATATTCTCTCTCTCTCTCTCTCTCTATCTCTCTCTCTCTTATATTCTCTCTCTCTCTCTGTTAAATTCTCTCTCTCTCTTATATTCTCTCTCTCTCTCTTATATTCTCTCTCTCTCTCTCTCTGTCTCTCTCTTATATTCTCTCTCTCTCTGTTAAATTCTCTCTCTCTCTCTCTCTCTCTCTCTATCTCTCTCTCTCTTATATTCTCTCTCTCTCTCTCTTATATTCTCTCTCTCTCTGTTAAATTCTCTCTCTCTCTTATATTCTCTCTCTCTTATATTCTCTCTCTCTCTCTCTCTCTTATATTCTCTCTCTCTCTCTCTCTCTCTCTTATACTCTCTCTCTCTCTCTGTTAAATTCTCTCTCTCTCTTATATTCTCTTTCTCTCTCTCTCTCTGTCTCTCTCTTATATTCTCTCTCTCTCTCTCTTATATTCTCTCTCTCTCTTATATTCTCTCTCTCTCTCTTATATTCTCTCTCTCTCTCTGTTAAATTCTCTCTCTCTCTTATATTCTCTTTCTCTCTCTCTCTCTGTCTCTCTCTTATATTCTCTCTCTCTCTGTTAAATTCTCTCTCTCTCTTATATTCTCTCTCTCTCTCTCTTATATTCTCTTTCTCTCTCTGTCTCTCTCTCTGTCTCTCTCTTATATTCTCTCTCTCTCTCTCTCTCTCTCTCTCTCTCTCTCTCTCTCTCTCTCTCTCTCTCTCTTATATTCTCTCTCTCTCTCTGTCTCTCTCTCTCTCTCTCTCTCTCTCTCTCTCTCTCTGTCTCTTATATTCTCTCTCTCTCTCTCTCTCTCTCTCTCTCTCTCTCTCTCTTATATTCTCTCTCTCTCTCTGTCTCTCTCTCTCTCTCTCTCTCTCTGTTTGTAAGTGTCTCTCTGGTTTGGAGCTCCTGATGTGCCCAGAGAGCACAGAGTCCTAATCTAATTAGAGTCAGTATCTCAGCCAAAAACAGAGGCGCGGTGAAGAACACGGCAAATAGAGAGAGAGAGAGAGAGAGAGAGAGAGAGAGAGAGAGAGAGAGAGACAGAGTGTGTGTGTAAGAGAGAGAGACAGAGAGAGAAAGAGACAGAGAGAGAGAGAGAGAGAGAGAGTGAAAGAGAAAGACAAAGAGAGCTAGAGAGGGAGAAAGTGAGAGAGAGGGAGAGAGAGAGTAGAGAAAGGGAGAGGGAATACGAAGAGAATGAGAGATCGGAAAGAGAGAGAAAAAAGGGTAGAATTAAAAGAATAAGAAGAGAAAGAAGAAATAGTATCAACACAGAGGGGTCCTCACTAAAAGATGCAGGGCTGTCTCTCCCTCTGTCTCTCTCTCCCTCTGTCTCTCTGTCTCTCTGTCTCTCTGTCTCTCTCTCTCTCACTCTCTCTCTGTCTGTGTGAGAGTGCTGGTGGGTGGGGTGTGATGTTGGGGGTGGGGTGTGATGTGGGGGGGGGGGGGGGGGGTATGGGCTCCTACAGTGCTTCATTACCTGGACTAATTATAAAGGCAAATGAAATCAGGCTGCGATACGTTATTACCGGCCGCGCTGCCGTGAGGACTCGCTCAGTGTTCACAACAATATGACATTTTCAAACTGTTTTCATGGCTGATTAGAAACGAGGCCCGATAACGGGGGGGTGGGGGGACGACGGGGGGACGGAGAGAGGAGAGCTGAAGGAAAGAGGAGAGTGAGAGAATGCAGGTGTGCGTTACTGCTGAACTGTGTTTTAACCCTTTAACGGCTGCGTTTCATCACAGCCAGGAAAACAAACACAACCAGAGAGAGTGACTTCTGGTTCCACTGACTACCAGTGGAAGTAGAGTGAGGTAACTCCTGCTCCCGGGAGCTCCTCTTCTGGAGGCTGCAGTGATTCTCCGTGTACAGTAGTGCAGCGGCGTCCGGCTGGCGGGCTGCGTGACTGGGGGTGCGTGACTGGGGGTGCGTGACTGGGGGTGCGTGAGGGCTCATGGTTTGTAGACCTGTCTGCTATCTCCACTGTCCAGCTAGTGCTGGCTCCTCACTGCCGGACTCAATACACACCATTCATACAGCACAATGTGTCCAGTGTCTCCTCAGCACAAACAAACAAACAAACAAATAAGTGCATTTTCACACGTTTAATTAATTTAATAATAATTCGATAATTATTCGGACGCTCAGAAGCTGTAAATAAATACGTAAAGCTAATTCAGTTCATATGCAGGTCTGATCTAATGTGGACATCAGAACTTTCTGATCTATGACAGCTGCGTGGAGATCAGCTGGAGTCGACTGTGAGGGCTGGTCTGTGAACCACCCAGAGTCTGTATCATCTGTTAGCACTGAGTGAGAAGGAGGAGGAGGAGGAGGAGGAGGG
>CM038723.1:41054690-41062190 GCA_021613375.1 Megaleporinus macrocephalus
CACCGTCCTCCACCCTGCACACTGGACCTACAACACTGGACACCACCGTCCTCCACCCTGCACTCTGGACCTACAACACTGGACACCACCGTCCTCCACCCTGCACACTGGACCTACAACACTGGACACCACCGTCCTCCACCCTGCACTCTGGACCTACAACACTGGACACCACCGTCCTCCACACTGGACCTACAACACTGGACACCACCGTCCTCCACACTGGACCTACAACACTGGACACCACCGTCCTCCACACTGCACTCTTCAAAACCAGGTGCACAGCCTGTACCACAGCACTCCCAGATCCAGGATCAGAGATCAGAGATCCGATGTCAGTTTATTATCTAGACTGAGCTGTGTTGCAGTTTGAGGATGTAAACAGAGACACAGAGACACACACAGACAAAAAGACACACACACAGACACACACACAGAGACACACACACAGACACAGAGACACAGATCAGACTCTAACAGACCCTGCACAGCTTCATCCACCTCCTTACACAGGAATTCAAATCCAGTTCAATCCAGTTACTCAGACTGTAGCCACAAGACACAGAGACACACACAGAGACACACACAGAGACACAAAGACACACACACAGACACACACAGACACAGAGACACAAACACAGACACAGAGACACACACACAGACACAGAGACACAAACACAGACACAGAGACACAGACACACAAACACAGACACAGAGACACACACACAGACACAGAGACACAAACACAGACACAGAGAGACACACAGACACACACAGACACACAGACACACACAGACACACACACACAGAGATACACAGACACAGAGACACACAGACACACACACACAGACACACACAGACACAGACACACACACACACACAGACACACACACACAGACACACACACAGACACACAGAGATACACAGACACACACACACAGACACAGAGACACAGACACACACACAGACACACAGAGACACACAGAGACACTCAGACACATCATGACCGGTGGTTGAGACTGAGTTCAGATTGAACTAGGTGGAGGTCCTTGTTGAGATGTTCTACTGTAGCGCAGGTTCATCAGCAGAACCGAGGCTGGAGAACCATGTTGTGTTTGTGTGAAGTTTCAGAACCCAGAACCGAACAAACGTATTATCAAACAGTAACGGAGAACCTTCACCATCACCGAGGAGAAGACATGGAGGAGACAAAACCAGGACTGAGACACCAGCGCCCGCCCCGCCCAGCCCCTCCCCTCCCCGCCCCGCCCCTCCCCTCCCTACAACCTACAACCTACAACCTACACAATCTCACCACTAGAGGTTACACAGCACTCCTTTAAACCCTGCCCGTTACAGAACCCTGCATAAACATGATTCTGAGATACAGACCTGAAGAACCTCCCGTACGGGTTCTCCATATAAATATCACTGTTCTGAGATCAGCGCCGAGCTGCACACCACCATACTGACCACTACACCACCGTACTAACCACTACACCACCGTACTGACCACTACACCACCCTACTAACCACTACACCACCATACTAACCACTACACCACCATACTAACCACTACACCACCGTACTAACCACTACACCACCATACTGACCACTACACCACCCTACTAACCACTACACCACCATACTAACCACTACACCACCGTACTGACCACTACACCACCATACTAACCACTACACCACCGTACTAACCACTACACCACCATACTGACCACTACACCACCATACTAACCACTACACCACCATACTAACCACTACACCACCGTACTGACCACTACACCACCGTACTAACCAATACACCACCATACTGACCACTACACCACCATACTAACCACTACACCACCATACTAACTACTACACCACCATACTGACCACTACACCACCATACTGACCACTACACCACCATACTAACCACTACACCACCGTACTAACCACTACACCACCATACTGACCACTACACCACCCTACTAACCACTACACCACCATACTAACCACTACACCACCGTACTGACCACTACACCACCATACTAACCACTACACCACCGTACTAACCACTACACCACCATACTGACCACTACACCACCATACTAACCACTACACCACCATACTAACCACTACACCACCGTACTGACCACTACACCACCGTACTAACCAATACACCACCATACTGACCACTACACCACCATACTAACCACTACACCACCATACTAACTACTACACCACCATACTGACCACTACACCACCGTACTGACCACTACACCACCGTACTGACCACTACACCACCGTACTGACCACTACACCACCGTACTAACCACTACACCACCGTACTAACCACTACACCACCATACTAACCACTACACCACCGTACTAACCACTACACCACCGTACTGACCACTACACCACCGTACTGACCACTACACCACCGTACTGACCACTACACCACCGTACTGACCAATACACCACCATACTAACCACTACACCACCATACTAACCACTACACCACCGTACTGACCACTACACCACTATACTAACCACTACACCACCGTACTAACCACTACACCACCGTACTAACCACTACACCACCGTACTGACCACTACACCACCGTACTGACCACTACACCACCGTACTGACCACTACACCACTATACTAACCACTACACCACCGTACTAACCACTACACCACCATACTGACCACTACACCACCGTACTGACCACTACACCACCGTACTGACCACTACACCACCGTACTGACCACTACACCACCGTACTGACCACTACACCATCATACTAACCAATACACCACCGTACTAACCACTACACCACCATACTGACCACTACACCACCATACTGACCACTACACCACCGTACTAACCACTACACCACCGTACTAACCACTACACCACCATACTAACCACTACACCACCGTACTAACCACTACACCACCATACTGACCACTACACCACCGTACTAACCACTACACCACCGTACTAACCACTACACCACCAGCTAACCCAGCGCACTCCCTAACCCAGCGCACTCATTAATCCAGCGCACTCCCTAATCCAGCGCACTCCCTAACCCAGCGCACTCATTAATCCAGCGCACTCCCTAACCCAGCACACTCATTAATCCAGCGCACTCCCTAACCCTCTGATTGGTTGACTAGTCAGGAACACAGCCTCTGATTGGTTGACTAGTCAGTAACACAGCCTCTGATTGGTCGACAGCATTGCTGGCTAAGAGGACTGAGGCGCAGGTGAGGGGTGTTAACGAGCTGCCGTTAGAGTACCAGGTGAGTCTGATGTTCTGTGGTGATGAGGTTCTGCTCCCGCTCTCTGGTCCACGGCGCAGAGTTAGCGAGCCTCCTCAGGGTGGCGCTACCGTACCTGCAGTGTGTTCATGTCCGGCGTGTTTGAGCTGCAGGTAGTTTTACTGACGGCCGATTCAGGAACGCCGTAAACCCACATTCCCGTTTACACAATTTATTAAAGAACGAGGAGAACACCTCCCTCCACCTCCTCCTATCACTCCTATCACTATCAGTACTCTCTCTCACTCTCTCCCTTACAGCATTCTCTTCCACTCCACAACATCCTCCCACCCCCTCCCTCACTCTCTACCTCTCTCTCTATCTTTCCTTCTCTCTCTACCTCTCTCTCTCTCACTCACTCTCGCTTACAGCACTCTCACTCCACAACCTTCTCCACAACCCCCCACTCTCTACCTCTCTCTCTACCTCTCTCCCCCCTCTTTCTCTCCCTCTGTCTTTATCTTTCCTTCTCTCTCTCTACCACTCTCGCTCACTTTCTCCCTTACAGCACTCTCTCCCACTCCACAACCTTCTCCATCCCCCTCTCTCTCCCCCCCCTCTTACCCCCTCTCTCCCTCTCTTTCTCACTCTCCCCTCTCTCTCCCTCTCTTCTTCCCTCTCTCTCTCTCTCCCCTGTCTCTCTTTATCTTTCCCTCTCTCTCTCCCTCTCCCTCGCCCCCTCGCCCCCCCCCCCCCCCCCCCCCCCCCCACCATTTCTCTCCTGCTGCTCATTTTGAAATCAATGAATTTCAGAACTTCATTTCCTCGCATTTCCCATTTGCCTGAAGGGACGTTCGACACTCATTCCACACTCGTTCTCTCTCTCTCTCTCTCTCTCTCTCTCTCTCTCTGGAGCAGGTTGTCCGTGGGGGTTTGGGTGATGGTTCTGTCTAGCCACTAGCGCAGTGCTGACCTCGTAGCACCGGTCCTGTCCGGTCCTGTCCGGTCCTGTCCGGTCCTGTCCGGTCCTGTCTGAAACATTCTGAAGCGCGTGTCGAACACTCGTCCTCCGGAGGCCTTCGCCGCTCCCAGCATTCCGAGCACCCGGTCTTCCCTGAACTGCTGAACGTCTGAGTGTGTGGTTCGAGGCTGCGGGTGGACTGACGAGCCACTCGCTCTGATCTCAGGTGACCCTCAGCCGGAGGGCTGTTAATAGCTCTGAGTGGTCCAGCCTGCACTGCACCAGCACACGTCTGAGACCACCAGAAACCCCCTGCCCCTGCCCCTCCCCCTCCCCCGCCCGGAAACCCCCGCTGGTAACGGAGCAGTATGAGCGCTGAGCTAACGGTTCCATGGTGTCGTGTCAGTTCTGATGGTAAACGAGAGACCCCCAGAAGACCCTCCTTGTTTAAAATGTACATTTTCAATACGCATTGAAAGTGTTACACCCTTTACATGTAAGCAAACGGATCTGGAGCAGAACTCAGTTCAGGACCACCCCACAGGACCGCCCCACAGGACCGCCCCACAGGACCGCCCCACAGGACCGCCCCACAGGACCGCCCCACACAGCTGTGGTGTAAAAGTAGGAGTCAGTCGTTTCATCCGTATTCAGCTCGTTCATATTTCTATTAATATCATTAATATCCTCGACATTAATCCAAACCAGAACTAACTTCTGCCTCCTGTCCTGCCCAGGACTGACCACCAGGGCCTCCTCCTCACCGGACACCACCCAGCTCTCCTCCTCATCCATACCATCTTCTACACCCTCGACTGCACCACTGTATCTTCTACATGCAGCAGCATTGGGATATGATAGGACTGATTCAGCCTCACTCCCACTCTACACACAGACTCAGAGACTGCCTCAGTCAGAGACTGCCTCAGTCAGAGCCTGCCTCAGTCAGAGCCTGCCTCAGTCAGAGCCTGCCTCAATCAGAGACTGCCTCAGTCAGAGCCTGCCTCAGTCAGAGCCTGCCTCAGTCAGAGCCTGCCTTAATCAGAGCCTGCCTCAGTCAGAGCCTGCCTCAGTCAGAGCCTGCCTCAGTCAGAGACTGCCTCAATCAGAGACTGCCTCAGTCAGAGACTGCCTCAGTCAGAGCCTGCCTCAGTCAGAGCCTGCCTTAATCAGAGCCTGCCTCAGTCAGAGCCTGCCTTAATCAGAACCTGCCTCAGTCAGAGCCTGCCTCAATCAGAGCCTGCCTCAGTCAGAGCCTGCCTCAGTCAGAGCCTGCCTAATTCAGAGCCTGCCTCAGTCAGAGCCTGCCTTAATCAGAGCCTGCCTCAGTCAGAGCCTGCCTCAATCAGAGCCTGCCTCAGTCAGAGCCTGCCTCAGTCAGAGACTGCCTTAATCAGAGCCTGCCTCAGTCAGAGCCTGCCTCAATCAGAGCCTGCCTCAGTCAGAGCCTGCCTCAGTCAGAGACTGCCTCAGTCAGAGCCTGCCTCAGTCAGAGCCTGCCTCAGTCAGAGCCTGCCTCAGTCAGAGACTGCCTCAGTCAGAGCCTGCCTCAATCAGAGACTGCCTCAGTCAGAGCCTGCCTCAGTCAGAGCCTGCCTTAATCAGAGCCTGCCTCAGTCAGAGCCTGCCTCAGTCAGAGCCTGCCTCAGTCAGAGCCTGCCTCAATCAGAGACTGCCTCAGTCAGAGACTGCCTCAGTCAGAGCCTGCCTCAGTCAGAGCCTGCCTTAATCAGAGCCTGCCTCAGTCAGAGCCTGCCTAATTCAGAGCCTGCCTCAGTCAGAGACTGCCTCAATCAGAGCCTGCCTCAGTCAGAGACTGCCTCAATCAGAGCCTGCCTCAGTCAGAGCCTGCCTCAGTCAGAGCCTGCCTCAGTCAGAGCCTGCCTCAATCAGAGCCTGCCTCAATCAGAGCCTGCCTCAGTCAGAGCCTGCCTAATTCAGAGCCTGCCTCAGTCAGAGACTGCCTCAATCAGAGCCTGCCTCAGTCAGAGCCTGCCTCAATCAGAGCCTGCCTCAGTCAGAGCCTGCCTTAATCAGAGCCTGCCTCAGTCAGAGCCTGCCTCAGTCAGAGCCTGCCTCAGTCAGAGCCTGCCTCAGTCAGAGACTGCCTCAGTCAGAGACTGCCTTAATCAGAGCCTGCCTCAGTCAGAGCCTGCCTAATTCAGAGCCTGCCTCAGTCAGAGACTGCCTCAATCAGAGCCTGCCTCAGTCAGAGACTGCCTCAATCAGAGCCTGCCTCAATCAGAGCCTGCCTCAGTCAGAGACTGCCTCAGTCAGAGCCTGCCTCAGTCAGAGCCTGCCTCAATCAGAGCCTGCCTCAATCAGAGCCTGCCTTAATCAGAGCCTGCCTCAGTCAGAGCCTGCCTCAGTCAGAGCCTGCCTCAGTCAGAGACTGCCTCAGTCAGAGCCTGCCTCAATCAGAGACTGCCTCAGTCAGAGACTGCCTCAATCAGAGCCTGCCTTAATCAGAGCCTGCCTCAGTCAGAGCCTGCCTCAGTCAGAGACTGCCTCAGTCAGAGCCTGCCTCAGTCAGAGCCTGCCTCAGTCAGAGACTGCCTCAATCAGAGACTGCCTCAATCAGAGCCTGCCTCAATCAGAGCCTGCCTCAGTCAGAGCCTGCCTCAGTCAGAGACTGCCTCAGTCAGAGACTGCCTCAGTCAGAGCCTGCCTCAATCAGAGACTGCCTCAGTCAGAGACTGCCTCAGTCAGAGCCTGCCTCAGTCAGAGCCTGCCTTAATCAGAGACTGCCTCAGTCAGAGCCTGCCTTAATCAGAACCTGCCTCAGTCAGAGCCTGCCTCAATCAGAGCCTGCCTCAGTCAGAGCCTGCCTAATTCAGAGCCTGCCTCAGTCAGAGACTGCCTCAATCAGAGCCTGCCTCAGTCAGAGACTGCCTCAATCAGAGCCTGCCTCAGTCAGAGACTGCCTCAGTCAGAGCCTGCCTCAGTCAGAGCCTGCCTCAATCAGAGCCTGCCTTAATCAGAGCCTGCCTCAATCAGAGCCTGCCTCAATCAGAGCCTGCCTCAGTCAGAGCCTGCCTCTACCCATGCTGTCTCTAAAGCCTTTACCTTCCAGACTATAAACAGAGACTCTCTGAGTTCTGTTCTGAATGTATGTTATTAAACTGTAAACACTGTGTGACCAGAGGAGGACCGGTCTCCCCTCGCGAGTCTGGTTCCTCACAAAGTTTCTTCCTCGAGTCTGAGGGAGTTTTTTTCTCACCACTGTCCTCTCTGCCTCGCTCACTGGGGGATACGTGCTGGAACGTCA
>CM038723.1:41064690-41072190 GCA_021613375.1 Megaleporinus macrocephalus
GTAAACACTGTAAACACTGTTACATACTGTAAACACAGTGATATACGGTAAACACAGTAATATACGGTAAACACTGTTACATACTGCAAACACAGTGATATACTGTAAACACAGTGATATACTGTAAACATAGTGATATACTGTAAACACAGTGATATACGGTAAACACAGTAATATACGGTAAACACTGTTACATACTGCAAACACAGTGATATACTGTAAACACAGTGATATACTGTAAACATAGTGATATACTGTAAACACAGTGATATACGGTAAACACAGTAATATACGGTAAACACTGTTACATACTGCAAACACAGTGATATACGGTAAACACAGTGATATACTGTAAACATAGTGATATACGGTAAACACAGTGATATACGGTAAACACAGTGATATACGGTAAACACAGTAATATACGGTAAACACTGTTACATACTGTAAACACAGTGATATACGGTAAACACAGTAATATACGGTAAACACTGTTACATACTGTAAACACAGTGATATACGGTAAACACAGTGATATACTGTAAACATAGTGATATACGGTAAACACAGTGATATACGGTAAACACAGTGATATACGGTAAACACTGTTACATACTGTAAACACAGTGATATACTGTAAACACAGTGATATACGGTAAACACAGTGATATACGGTAAACACAGTGATATACTGTAAACACAGTGATATACGGTAAACACTGTAAACACTGTTACATACTGTAAACACAGTGATATACGGTAAACACTGTTACATACTGTAAACACAGTGATATACGGTAAACACAGTGATATACTGTAAACACAGTGATATACGGTAAACACAGTGATATACGGTAAACACAGTAATATACGGTAAACACTGTTACATACTGTAAACACAGTGATATACGGTAAACACAGTGATATACGGTAAACACAGTAATATACGGTAAACACTGTTACATACTGTAAACACAGTGATATACGGTAAACACAGTGATATACTGTAAACACTGTTACATACTGTAAACACAGTGATATACGGTAAACACAGTGATATACGGTAAACACAGTGATAAACGGTAAACACTGTAAACACAGGAAGTAAAGAGCAGCTGCCGTGTTTAAACGATAAAGAATAATAAACAATAACAGATAATCTGTTAATAAACAGGTGTTTATCAGTGTTTGAAGTGTACAGCTGTGCACTGATCTGCTGTAATTAATCACTTCATATCAAACATTTCTTTTTAGTTTATTTTCAAGATATATTTAATTCTGTTTGATGAGATTAAAGACTAGTTAGATCTTGTATGCAGGACAGTAAACTGGGTGGTCCAGCAGTGGTCAGCAGGATGTCTGCTATTTGGGTTGCTAATGCTAACGTTAGCGGTGTGCCCTGATGGGGCAGGTTTGCGCTGAAGTTGAAGAGTCTAGATTACAGCACTGCCTCTAGTGGTCGGGGGTTTAAACACTGATCTCTACATTAAACTGTTAATCAATAATCAATACCGTGTTTCTGAGGATCAATACGGAATCAAAATACGTAATATTACCATATTTTTAAAACCTGTTAATGTGTTGCTATGGTATCCCAGGTGCAATTCTTGCCATCAGCGTGAGCAGCTAGTCCAATCAGCAACAGTGCAGAGCACAGAGACTCCACCTCTGGTGACCTTTAACCTCAGAACTGAAGGAGCTAATATTAATATTGGTTATTAATTATCAGTACTGAGTGATTTGTCCAGTGTGCTGATCAGTTATCAGCAGTAACTCAGTAATTCAGTTCCACTGCAGCAGCACAACCTTCAGCTCATCAGAGAATTCAGAGCCAATCAGAGAGGAGCAAACACACCACGCCCAACACAGCAGACTCACTCAGTGTGTGTGTATATATGTCTGTGTGTGTGTATGTGTGTGTGTGTACTTGTATGTGTATGTGTCTGTGTGTGTGTGTGTGTATATGTGTGTGTATGTGTGTGTGTGTGTGTGTTTATGTGTATGTGTCTGTGTGTGTGTATATGTGTGTGTATGTGTGTGTGTGTATATGTGTGTTTATGTGTATGTGTCTGTGTGTGTGTGTGTGCATATGTGTGTGTGTGTGTGTATATGTGTGTGTGTAGGTGTAGAGACTCCCACCGATCCCCCACCTCAGAGACTCCATTACCCACAAATCCATCTGTCTGAGTGAACACTGGGAAACCAGGGCCAGTGGCAATGTCTGAGGCCGGAAAAAAAACAGGGCCGTTCACCAGCACCACAGGACAGCACCGCAGGACAGCACTGCACACCAGCACCGCAGGACAGCACTGCACACCAGCACCGCAGGACAGCACCGCAGGACAGCACTGCACACCAGCACCGCAGGACAGCACTGCACACCAGCACCGCAGGACAGCACTGCACACCAGCACCGCAGGACAGCACCGCAGGACAGCACTGCACACCAGCACCGCAGGACAGCACCGCAGGACAGCACCGCAGGACAGCACTGCGTACCAGACTAATCCTCTATTAGTACCACACACTTGTACCACGGACAACCTCCCCATCCTACGACCCCACACACTCTCAGAGCTCAGGTTCTGGACTGTGTTACACTAGCGTACTGGAAGAGCTCGGTCCAGCTGTGACCCTGTGTTAGACCTCTTTAGCATAAACTCTGGAGAACATCTAGAAGATCTGACCCACAGCTGCAGGAGTTTAACTGCACCTCTCTGAAAGCACTCTGGAGAATAACTCGTATTCAGGGGCCCCTCTGGGTGGAGGTAAACGACGGGGGTCTCTGCTGAAGTACTGTATGTGTGACGAACGCTGGTGTTCAGGTGAACTGGTGTTCAGGTGAGCTGGTGTTCAGGTGAGCTGGTGTTCAGGTGAGCTGGTGTTCACTTCTTTGAAATGTTTGTCTGTGGTACTCGACCTTCGCGCTACACACGTACCAGACAGCCACAGAAAGACACCCAGCGCGTCTCCAGGGCTGGTCTGGTGACGCGGAGCGGAGACGGGAGTCACTCCCTCACCTAGATTTTAAACTGTGCTCTTTATTTCTGGAACACAATTATTATCCGCTGGAGAGACATCATTAGACTGTTCAAAAATAGACACACACACACACACACTTACACTCACACTCACACTTACACACTCACACAGACACTCACTCACACACACACACTTACACTCACACTTACACACTCACACACACTCACTCACACACTCACACACACACACACACTTACACACTCACACACACTCACTCTCACTTACTTACACACTCACACTTACACTCACACTCAAACTTACACACTCACACAGGCACTCACTCACACACTCACACACACACACTTACACTCACACTTACACACTCACACACACTCACTCACACACTCACACACACACACACTTACACTCACACTTACACACTCACACACACTCACTCTCACTTACTTACACACTCACACTTACACACTCACACAGACACTCACACACACACACTTACACTCACACTCACACTTACACACTCACACAGACACTCACTCACACACTCACACACACACACACACACTTACACTCACACTTACACACTCACACAGGCACTCACTCACACACTCACACACACACACACTTACACTCACACTTACACACACTCACTCTCACTTACACACTCACACTTACACACTCACACAGACACTCACACACACACACACTTACACTCACACACACTCACTCTCACTTACTTACACACTCACACTTACACACTCACACAGACACTCACACACACACACTTACACTCACACTTACAGACTCACACAGACACTCACACTCACACACTTACACTCACACTTACACACTCACACACTCACTCTCACTTACTTACACACTCACACTTACACACTCACACAGACACTCACACACACACTTACACTCACACACACACACTTACACTCACACTTACACACTCACACTCACACAAACTCACTCTCACTTACTTACACACACAATTACACACTCACACATTTACACACACACTCACACACTTACACTCACACACACACACACTTACACTCACACACACTCACACAGACACTCTCACTCACACTTACACACTCACACAGGCACTCACTCACACACTCACACACACACACACACACTTACACTCACACTTACACACTCACACACACTCACTCACACTTACACACTCACACAGGCACTCACTCACACACTCACACACACACACTTACACTCACACACACTCACTCTCACTTACTTACACACTCACACTTACACACTCACACAGACACTCACACACACACACACTTACACTCACACACACTCACTCTCACTTACACACTCACACTTACACACTCACACAGACACTCACACACACACACTTACACTCACACTCACACTTACAGACTCACACAGACACTCACACACTTACACTCACACTTACACACTCTAACACACACACTCACTCTCACTTACTTACACACTCACACTTACACACTCACACAGACACTCACACACACACTTACACTCACACACACACATACACTCACACTTACACACTCACACTCACACAAACTCACTCTCACTTACTTACACACACAATTACACACTCACACATTTACACACACACTCACACACTTACACTCACACACACACACACACACTTACACTCACACACACACTCACACAGACACTCTCACTCACACACACACACACACTTACACTCTTACACACACACACATACACACACACTCACACTTACACACACACACAATCACACAGACACTCACACTCACACACACTCACTTACACACAAACACACACACTTACACACTCACACACTTACACACACACTCACTTACACACACACACTCACACACACACATTCACACACACACATTCAAACTTACACTCACACTTACACACTCACACAGACACTCACACTCACACACACACAGACACTCACACACACACTTACACTCACACTTACACACTCACACACACACTCACTTACTTACACACTCACACTTACACACTCACACAGACACTCACACACACACTTACACTCACACACACTTACACACTCACTCTCACTTACTTACACACACTCACACACTTACACACACACTCACTCACACACTTACACTCACACTTACACACTCACACACACACTCACACAGACACTCACACACACACACACACACTCACTAACACTCACTTACACACTCACACTCACACACTCACTCACTTACACACACACACTCACACACACTAACACACACACACTCACATTCATTCACACACACACATTCACACACACTCACACACACACACACTCACACTCATTCACACACACATACACACACACATTCACATATTCAGTTTAGAGTGAGGATCCTAACATGCATGTGTTTGGACTGTGGGAGGAAACCGGAGAACCCAGAGGAACCCACTCAAACACAGAGAGAACATACACACTCCACACAGAACCACCCGGACCGGGAATCCAACCCAGATCATCTTACTGTGAGGAGACAGTGCTGACCACTACACCACCATACTGACCACTACACCACCATACTGACCACTACACCACCATATTAACCACTACACCACCATACTGACCACTACACCACCATACTAACCACTACACCACCATACTGACCACTACACCACCATACTGACCACTACACCACCGTACTGACCACTACACCACCATATTAACCACTACACCACCATATTAACCACTACACCACCGTACTGACCACTACACCACCATACTGACCACTACACCACCATACTGACCACTACACCACCATACTAACCACTACACCACCATACTAACCACTACACCACCATATTAACCACTACACCACCATACTGACCACTACACCACCATACTGACCACTACACCACCATATTAACCACTACACCACCATATTAACCACTACACCACCGTACTGACCACTACACCACCATACTGACCACTACACCACCATACTGACCACTACACCACCATACTGACCACTACACCACCATATTAACCACTACACCACCGTACTGACCACTACACCACCATACTGACCACTTCACCACCATACTGACCACTACATCACCATACTGACCACTACACCACCATACTAACCACTACACCACCATACTAACCACTACACCACCATACTGACCACTACACCACCATACTAACCACTTCACCACCATACTGACCACTACACCACCATATTAACCACTACACCACCATACTGACCACTACACCACCATACTGACCACTACACCACCATACTAACCACTACACCACCATACTGACCACTACATCACCATACTGACCACTACACCACCATACTAACCACTACACCACCGTACTAACCACTACACCACCATACTAACCACTACACCACCATACTGACCACTACACCACCATACTAACCACTACACCACCATACTGACCACTACACCACCATACTGACCACTACACCACCATATTAACCACTACACCACCGTACTGACCACTACACCACCGTACTGACCACTACACCACCATACTGACCACTACACCACCGTACTAACCACTACACCACCGTACTGACCACTACACCACCATACTGACCACTACACCACCATACTAACCACTACACCACCATACTAACCACTACACCACCGTACTAACCACTACACCACCGTACTAACCACTACATCACCGTACTAACCACTACACCACCGTACTAACCACTACACCACCGTACTAACCACTACACCAACGTACTAACCACTACACCACCGTACTAACCACTACACCACCGTACTAACCACTACACCACCGTACTAACCACTACACCACCGTACTAACCACTACACCACCGTACTAACCACTACACCACCATACTAACCACTACACCACCATACTAACCACTACACCACCATACTAACCACTACACCACCATACTGACCACTACACCACCGTACTAACCACTACACCACCGTACTAACCACTACACCACCATACTAACCACTACACCACCATACTGACCACTACACCACCGTACTGACCACTACACCACCATACTGACCACTACACCACCGTACTGACCACTACACCACCGTACTAACCACTACACCACCGTACTAACCACTACACCACCGTACTAACCACTACACCACTATACTAACCACTACACCACCGTACTAACCACTACACCACCGTACTGACCACTACACCACCATACTGACCACTACACCACCGTACTGACCACTACACCACCGTACTGACCACTACACCACCACACTGACCACTACACCACCGTACTGACCACTACACCACCATACTAACCACTACACCACCATACTAACCACTACACCACCATACTGACCACTACACCACCATACTGACCACTACACCACCATACTAACCACTACACCACCATACTAACCACTACACCACCATACTGACCACTACACCACCGTACTGACCACTAC
>CM038723.1:41074690-41082190 GCA_021613375.1 Megaleporinus macrocephalus
GTTGCAATGGTTGCTGTGGTAACTGCGGTTGCTGTGGTCCTCGTGATTGCCGTGGGTGCGGTGGTTGCTGTGGTTGCGGTTGTTGCTGTGGTTGCGGCAGTTGCTGTGGTTGCGGTTGTTGCTGTGATTGCTGTGATTGCGGTGGTTGCTGTGGTTGCAGTGGTTGCAGTGGTTGCGGTGATTGCTGTGGGTGCGGTGGTTGCGGTGGTTGCGGTGGTTGCTGTGGTTGCAGTGGTTGCAGTGGTTGCGGTGATTGCTGTGGGTGCGGTGGTTGCTGTGGGTGCGGTGGTTGCTGTGGTTGCTGTGGTTGCGGTGGTTGCTATGATTGCGGTGGTTGCTGTGGTTGCTGTGGTTGCGGTGGTTGCTGTGGTTGCGGTGGTTGCTGTGGTTGCGGTGATTGCTGTGGTTGCAGTGGTTGCGGTGGTTGCGGTGGTTGCTGTGGTTGCAGTGGTTGCGGTGGTTGCTGTGGTTGCGGTGATTGCTGTGGGTGCGGTGGTTGCTGTGGGTGCGGTGGGTGCGGTGGTTGCTGTGGTTGCTGTGGTTGCTGTGGGTGCGGTGGTTGCGGTGGTTGCTGTGATTGCGGTGGTTGCTGTGGTTGCTGTGGGTGCGGTTGTTGCTGTGGTTGCGGTGGTTGCTGTGATTGCGGTGGTTGCGGTGGTTGCTGTGGTTGCGGTTGTTGCTGTGGTTGCGGCGGTTGCTGTGGTTGCGGCGGTTGCTGTGATTGCTGTGATTGCGGTGATTGCGGTGGTTGCTGTGGTTGCGGTGGTTGCTGTGGTCGCGGTGGTTGCGGTGGTCGCTGTGGTTGCGGTGGTTGCTGTGGTTGCGGTGGTTGCGGTGGTTGCTGTGGTTGCAGTGGTTGCTGTGGTTGCTGTGGTTGCGGTGATCACGGTGACAGTGTTCTGCTGTCATTTCAGCAGCTCGGCGCAGTTTACCCCCTGAACACTTCATTACCGCTGAAATGGCTCCGCGCCTCACCTGACCTTGTGCTTTTCTCTTTTTCCGCCTGTGAGATCTGTTTGTTTGTCTGTTTGTTTGTTTGTTTGTTTTGCGTCAGCTCGGTGTCTCGGCTTATCGGGCTGTGGAAGCGGAGCGGTGACAGAGACAGATGCTGCATCATTAAGGAATATTAGTGGACTCTGCCAAGCAGACAGCAACATCCAGCCAGCCTCAGGAACAGTTCAATAAAACAGAGAGAGACAGAGAGAGAGACAGAGAGAGATACAGAGAGAGATACAGAGAGAGAGAGAGACAGTGAGAGAATAGAGAGATACAGAGAGAGAGAGAGAGAGAGAGACAGTGAGAGAGAGAGAGACAGACAGAGAGAGAGAGGGAATCAGTGAGAGAATAGAGAGAGAGAGATACAGAGGGAGAGAGAGAGAGACAGTGAAAGAAAAGAGAGATACAGAGGGAGAGAGAGAGAGACAGTGAGAGAAAAGAGAGATACAAAGGGAGATACAGAGAGAGAGAGTGAGAGAATAGAGAGATACAGAGAGAGAGAGAGAGAGAGACAGAGAGAGACAGTGAGAGAATAGAGAGATACAGAGAGAGAGAGAGAGAGAGACAGAGAGAGACAGTGAGAGAATAGAGAGATACAGAGAGAGAGAGAGAGACAGTGAGAGAAAAGAGATACAGAGAGATATACAGAGAGAGAGAGTGAAGGAATGTTAAAGAGCTGCAGTGTTAGGGGGGAGGTGGGGAGGGACTCTGCTCTGGGGGGAGCTGGACAGCGGGCTGAGGGCTGAGAGGATGGAGAGATCTGAGAGTCCAGCGATTAGAAACACGTGTAACACAGAGTTAGCCTGAAATGCTAAAGACAAACACGCTAATAAAACCTGACGTCCATCCATCACGCGCCGCGGTGAGAATCCCCGTTACTGGAAACAGCTTTCAATGCACACATCACCAAATCACCACATCACCAAAACATCAAAACATCAAATCACCAAATCATCAAACCACCAAACAGTAAATCACCAAAACACCAAACAGTAAATCACCAAACCACCAAATCATCAAAACATCAAATTACCAAACAGTAAATCACCAAACAGTAAATCACCAAACCACCAAATCATCAAAACATCAAACCACCAAGCAGTAAATCACCAAACCAACATATCACCAAAGAGTAAATCACAAAATCACCAAACAGTAAATCACCAAACCAACATATCACCAAACAGTAAATAACCAAACCAACATATCACCAAAGAGTAAATCACCAAATCACCAAAGAGTAAATCACCAAACCACCAAGCAGTAAATCACCAAACAGTAAATCACCAAACCACCAAATCATCAAAACATCAAATTACCAAACAGTAAATCACCAAACCAACATATCACCAAAGAGTAAATCACCAAATCACCAAACAGTAAATCACCAAACCAACATATCACCAAACAGTAAATAACCAAACCAACATATCACCAAAGAGTAAATCACCAAATCACCAAAGAGTAAATCACCAAACCACCAAGCAGTAAATCACCAAACAGTAAATCACCAAACCACCAAATCATCAAAACACCAAATAACTAAACCATCAAACCACCAAATCATCAAACCACCAAACAGTAAATCACCAAATTACCAAACAGCAAATCACCAAACAGTAAATCACCAAATCACCAAACAGTAAATCACCAAACCAACATATCACCAAAGAGTAAATCACCAGATCACCAAAGAGTAAATCACCAAACCACCAAGCAGTAAATCACCAAACAGTAAATCACCAAACCACCAAGCAGTAAATCACCAAACCACCAAGCAGTAAATCACCAAACAGTAAATCACCAAATTACCAAACAGCAAATCACCAAACAGTAAATCACCAAACCACCAAATAACCAAACAGTAAATCACTAAACCATCAAACCACCAAACCATCAAATCATCAAACCAACAAACCATCAAATCACCAAAAGACCAAATCAGCAAACCATCAAATCACCAAACCATCAAATCACCAAACCAACATATCACCAAAGAGTAAATCACCAAACCAGCAAGCAGTAAATCACCAAACCAACATATCACCAAAGAGTAAATCACCAAACCAGCAAGCAGTAAATCACCAAACCACCAAATCATCAAACCATCAAATCACTAAACCATCAAACCACCAAATCACCAAACCATCAAATCACCAAACCATCAAATCACCAAAAGACCAAATCAGCGAACCATCAAATCACCAAAAGACCAAATCAGCGAACCATCAAATCACCAAACCATCAAATCACCAAACCACCAAATCATGAAACAGTAAATCACCAAATCACCAAACAGCAAATCACCAAACCACCAAATAGTAAACCACCAAACACTAAATCACCAAACCACCAAACAGTAAATCACCAAACCACCAAATCACCAAACAGCAAATCACCAAACAGTAAATCACCAAATCATTAAACCACCAAACAGTAAATCACCAAACAGTAAATCACCAAACCACCAAGTCACCAAACCACCAAACAGTAAATCACCAAATCACCAAACAGTAAATCACCAAATCACCAAACAGCAAATCACCAAACAGTAAATCACCAAACCACCAAATCATTAAACCACCAAACAGTAAATCACCAAACAGTAAATTACCAAACAACCAAATTACCAAACAGTAAATCACTGAACCACCAAGTCACCAAACAGCAAATCACCAAACCACCAAACAGTAAATCACCAAACCACAAAACAGTAAATCACCAAACAGCAAATCACCAAACAGTAAATCACCAAACCACCAAACCACCAAACAGCAAATCACCAAACAGCAAATCACCAAACAGCAAATCACCAAATCACCAAATCGTTAAACCACCAAACAGTAAATCACCAAACAGTAAATTACCAAACAGTAAATTACCAAACAACCAAATTACCAAACAGTAAATCACCAAACAGTAAACCACTGAACCACCAAGTCACCAAACAGCAAATCACCAAACCACCAAACAGTAAATCACCAAACCACCAAATCACCAGACAGCAAATCACCAAACAGCAAATCACCAAATCACCAAACAGTAAATCACCAAACTACCAAATCACCAAACAGTAAATCACCAAACCACCAAACAGTAAATCACCAAACCACCAAATCACCAAACAGTAAATCACCAAATCACCAAACGGCAAATCACCAAACAGCAAATCACCAAACAGTAAATCACCAAATCACCAAACGGCAAATCACCAAACAGCAAATCACCAAACCACCAAACAGTAAATCACCAAACCACCAAACAGCAAACCACCAAACAGCAAATCACCAAACAGTAAATCACCAAACAGCAAATCACCAAACAGTAAATCACCAAACCAGCAAATCACCAAACAGCAAATCACCAAACAGCAAACCACCAAATCACCAAACAGCAAATCACCAAACAGTAAATCACCAAATCACCAAATCATTAAACCACCAAACAGTAAATCACCAAACAGTAAATTACCAAACAACCAAATTAGCAAACAGTAAATCACCAAACAGTAAACCACTGAACCACCAAGTCACCAAACAGCAAATCACCAAACCACCAAACAGTAAATCACCAAACCACCAAATCACCAAACAGCAAATCACCAAACAGTAAATCACCAAATCACCAAACAGCAAATCACCAAATCACTAAACAGTAAATCACCAAATCACCAAATCACCAAACAGCAAATCGCCAAATCACCAAACAGCAAATCGCCAAATCACTAAACAGCAAATCACCAAACAGCAAATCACCAAACAGCAAATCACCAAATCACCAAACAGCAAATCACCAAATCACCAAACAGCAAATCACCAAATCACTAAACAGCAGACGGCCAGCGGCTCCAGAGCGGACGAGAGTGTCATAAACACGGTCTGAAGCCTCAGTGCAGGTCTACACCACAGAAAGACGTTATTAGTTATTAGACTTTATGTTTATCATATAACGCCTCGTACATGAATTTATAAACTTTTATCAAATTTATCAAATAAATATTAATAAAGATTCACAGGATTTTATAGAAACATTATTTAGACGCTGCTAATTTCACTGTCGGTAAAATATGTAGGTCATACTTTTTCAGATCTGAGTATTTTTACTGCTGGAGTATCAGTACTTTCACTTCAGAGAGGAGCTGTTCAGTATTAACTCCTCCCTCCAGGTCCAGAGACGCCTCCTCACATGTGCAGATGTTTCAGGAGGAGAACGAGTCGAGAAAGCAGCTTCAGAGAATCCGTGTCCAGGCTGTCTGCAGAGGAGCGCGCAGTCTGCTGGAGGACATATTCCTGGCAGTCGTCCCGGCTGATCTCCGCCCGCCGACTCTCCGCTGTCTCGGCCTCCTGCTGGACGCGGCGCGTTGGCGGCTCAGTTTTAAACCTGTGTTTGTAATGGTCTCTGAAGGAGGTGACGCGGGGAGCGAGGACACGGGTCTGGATCTGATTCCTGTAACTCCTGCAGTGACTCCTCAGAGGAGACGCTCCGAGGGCGTGAAGGATTTGGTTTGGAAAGGACTCTGAGGACCTGGCAGCAGGTGAGACGGGCTGAGGAGCTGTCCTGCGGCGTGGGGTTTGTGCGGGCTGTAGTGAGACTGATCTCCAGGCGCGGGTCAGCGTCCACTGGGACTGAGCTCTGTCCCTGCCAGTCTGAAGCGTCTGGTGATGACGTCTCCTCCTCCTGATCTGAAAGCAGTGATGGAGCTGGAGTAGTTATGGTGAGCTCTAGTCCAGAGTGAATCTAAACTGTTCACAGACCTGTCCTGTCCAGACCTGAGCCTGAATCCCAAACCAGGATCCCCTACTTAACCAGATAACTTTAATCTTAATACCAACCTGGACTAGAACCCCAGTCTAAGTTCTACATGCTTCACTGAGCCCCACATAATAAACCCAGCCATACACTGTACAGCCTACCTTCACCTACCTGTGTACAGGTACACTGTAACACTACCTTCACCTACCTGTGTACAGGTACACTGTAACACTACCTTCACCCACCTGTGTACAGGTACACTGTTACACTACCTTCACCTACCTGTGTACAGGTAAACTGTTACACTACCTCCACCTACCTGTGTACAGGTAAACTGTTACACTACCTTCACCTACCTGTGTACAGGTAAACTGTTACACTACCTTCACCTACCTGTGTACAGGTAAACTGTTACACTACCTCCACTTACCTGTGTACAGGTAAACTGTTACACTACCTTCACCTACCTGTGTACAGGTAAACTGTTACACTACCTCCACCTACCTGTGTACAGGTAAACTGTAACACTACCTTCACCTACCTGTGTACAGGTAAACTGTAACACTACCTCCACCTACCTGTGTACAGGTACACTGTAACACTACCTTCACCTACCTGTGTACAGGTAAACTGTTACACTACCTTCACCTACCTGTGTACAGGTAAACTGTTACACTACCTCCACTTACCTGTGTACAGGTAAACTGTTACACTACCTTCACCTACCTGTGTACAGGTAAACTGTTACACTACCTCCACCTACCTGTGTACAGGTAAACTGTAACACTACCTTCACCTACCTGTGTACAGGTAAACTGTAACACTACCTCCACCTACCTGTGTACAGGTAAACTGTAACACTACCTTCACCTACCTGTGTACAGGTACACTGTAACACTACCTTCACCTACCTGTGTACAGGTACACTGTAACACTACCTTCACCTACCTGTGTACAGGTACACTGTAACACTACCTTCACCTACCTGTGTACAGGTAAACTGTGGATAAGAGTGTCTGATAAATACTGTAATGTAAACAGCCTCTCAGGATCCAGTGGATGATGAGGATTCCCAGAATTCTCTATCCAGTCACATGATTCCCGGCCGGAGTGTGAGGTACCTCTGATCCGGGTCACTGAGTACTGAGTACTGAGTACTGAGTACTGAGTACTGAGTATCACCGGCTGTGTGTGTGTACGTTACACGGCCGAGCTGCTCACTGTATATTAGCTTGTTTCTGTTTCTGACCACATCTTCTGCCCCGCCCTGTTTACCGTCCTGGTGACCCGTAATCTCGTCTCTGCTGTGGTCTGGTCTCTGCTGTGGTCTGGTCTCTGCAGTGGTCTGGTCTCTGCTGTGGTCTGGTCTCTGCTGTGGTCTAGTCTCTGCTGTGGTCTGGTCTCTGCTGTGGTCTGGTCTCTGCTGTGGTCTAGTCTCTGCTGTGGTCTGGTCTCTGCTGTGGTCTGGTCTCTGCTGTGGTCTGGTCTCTGCAGTGGTCTGGTCTCTGCTGTGGTCTAGTCTCTGCTGTGGTCTGGTCTCTGCAGTGGTCTGGTCTCTGCTGTGGTCTCGTCTCTGCTGTGGTCTGGTCCCTGCTGTGGTCTGGTCTCTGCTGTGGTCTGGTCTCTGCTGTGGTCTGGTCCCTGCTGTGGTCTGGTCTCTGCTGTGGTCTGGTCTCTGCTGTGGTCTCGTCTCTGCTGTGGTCTGGTCTCTGCTGTGGTCTAGTCTCTGCTGTGGTCTGGTCTCTGCTGTGG
>CM038723.1:41087190-41097190 GCA_021613375.1 Megaleporinus macrocephalus
CACCAACACACGCTCAGCATGCCTGTCCACACTCACCAACACACACTCAGCATACCTGTCCACACTCACCAACACACACTCAGCATACCTGTCCTCACTCACCAACACGCTCAGCATACCTGTCCACACTCACCAACACACACTCAGCATACCTGTCCACACTCACCAACACACACTCAGTATACCTGTCCACACTCACCAACACACACTCAGCATACCTGTCCACACTCACCAACACACGCTCAGCATACCTGTCCTCACTCACCAACACACACTCAGCATACCTGTCCACACTCACCAACACACACTCAGCATACCTGTCCACACACACTCAGCATACCTGTCCACACTCACCAACACACACTCAGCATACCTGTCCACACTCACCAACACACGCTCAGCATACCTGTCCACACTCAGCATACCTGTCCACACTCACCAACACACACTCAGTATACCTGTCCACACTCACCAACACACACCCAGCATACCTGTCCACACTCACCAACACACGCTCAGCATACCTGTCCACACTCACCAACACACACTCAGCATACCTGTCCACACTCACCAACACACACTCAGCATACCTGTCCACACTCACCAATACACACTCAGCATACCTGTCCTCACTCACCAACACACACTCAGCATACCTGTCCACACTCACCAACACACACTCAGTATACCTGTCCACACTCATCGAACACACACTCAGCATACCTGTCCACACTCACCAACACACACTCAGCATACCTGTCCACACTCACCAACACACGCTCAGCATACCTGTCCACACTCACCAACACACGCTCAGCATGCCTGTCCACACTCACCAACACACACTCAGCATACCTGTCCACACTCACCAACACACACTCAGCATACCTGTCCTCACTCACCAACACGCTCAGCATACCTGTCCACACTCACCAACACACACTCAGCATACCTGTCCACACTCACCAACACACACTCAGCATACCTGTCCACACTCACCAACACACACTCAGTATACCTGTCCACACTCACCAACACACACTCAGCATACCTGTCCACACTCACCAACACACGCTCAGCATACCTGTCCTCACTCACCAACACACACTCAGCATACCTGTCCACACTCACCAACACACACTCAGCATACCTGTCCACACACACTCAGCATACCTGTCCACACTCACCAACACACACTCAGCATACCTGTCCACACTCACCAACACACGCTCAGCATACCTGTCCACACTCAGCATACTTGTCCACACTCACCAACACACACTCAGTATACCTGTCCACACTCACCAACACACACCCAGCATACCTGTCCACACTCACCAACACACGCTCAGCATACCTGTCCACACTCACCAACACACGCTCAGCATACCTGTCCACACTCACCAACACACACTCAGCATACCTGTCCACACTCACCAACACACACTCAGCATACCTGTCCACACTCACCAACACACACTCAGCATACCTGTCCACACTCACCAACACACACCCAGCATACCTGTCCACACTCACCAACACACACTCAGCATACCTGTCCACACTCACCAACACACACTCAGTATACCTGTCCTCACTCACCAACACACACTCAGTATACCTGTCCACACTCACCAACACACACTCAGCATACCTGTCCACACTCACCAACACACACTCAGTATACCTGTCCTCACTCACCAACACACACTCAGTATACCTGTCCACACTCACCAACACACACTCAGTATACCTGTCCTCACTCACCAACACACACTCAGTATACCTGTCCACACTCACCAACACACACCCAGCATACCTGTCCACACTCACCAACACACACTCAGTATACCTGTCCACACTCATCAACACGCACTCAGTATACCTGTCCACACTCATCGAACACAACAAAAACAATCCTAGAGTTTTATTTAGCACCATCGCAAAACTTACCAAAAATCAGGATCTGAACCTCAAATACCCGCCGACCACAGCAGCAATGATTTCATGGACTTTTTCAATAACAAAATCGAGAATATTAGACAAAAAGTTCTACCAATACGAGTAACCTATCCTTCATCCGGTTTGGCTCAAACAGCACAAAATGTGATTTTAGAAGAAACACTAGAAACATTTTCTCCACTACAGCAGAAAGAACTAGAAAAACTAATCTCTTCTTCAAATTCTGCTACATGCACACTTGATATGGTTCCAACAAACTATTAAAACAAGTATTACCAGCTATTATTAAACCTTAACTATCATCAACTCTTCTCTTAGTCTGGGTCATGTACCTAAGTCTTTTAAACTAGCTGTGATAAAACCCTTGATAAAGAAACCAAATCTTGACCCCAGAGAACTGTCCAGTTATAGACCCATTTCCAATTTACCTTTTATCTCTAAGATTTTAGAAAAGGCTGTAGCTCGACAACTCTGTTCTCATCTACATAAGAACAACATATATGAAAAATTCCAATCTGGTTTTAGGCCACATCACAGCACAGAGACAGCTTTAGTTAAGATAACAAATGATCTTCTTCTTGTCTCTGATCAGGACCACGTATCTCTACTGGTGTTACTAGATCTAAGTTCAGCTTTTACACTATAGATCAGATATTCTCTTGGACAGGCTAGAAAATATAGTTGGAATCACAGGAACAGCGTTATCCTGGTTCACATCTTACCTTAGTGATCGCTTTCAGTTTGTAAAGATAAATAATGTATCATCTAATTATACAAGAGTGAAATATGGAGTTCCACAAGGTTCTGTTTTAGGTCCTCTGTTATTTACACTATATATGCTACCATTAGGCTCAGTTATAAATAGACATGGAATTAGTTTCCACTGTTATGCCGAAGATACACAGCTGTTCATATCAGACCAGATGATAAATCCAGATTAAATAAGATAGAAGATTGTGTAAGAGATATTAGACTTTGGATGCTACAGAACTTCCTTCTTTTGAACCCAGATAAAACGGAACTTCTCCTCCTCGACCCAAAGGCTGCTCGGACTAAATGTTCAGATTTAATGTTAAATCTTGCTGATTTCTCAGTAGTTTTTGGTTCAGTAGTTCCTGGTTCAGTAGTTCCTGGTTCAGTAGTTTCTGGTTCAGTAGTTCCTGGTTCAGTAGTTTCTGGTTCAGTATTTTCTGGTTCAGTAGTTCCTGGTTCAGTAGTTTCTGGTTCAGTAGTTTCTGGTTCAGTAGGTCCTGGTTCAGTAGTTTCTGGTTCAGTAGTTTCTGGTTCAGTAGTTTCTGGTTCAGTAGTTCCTGGTTCAGTAGTTTCTGGTTCAGTAGTTCCTGGTTCAGTAGTTTCTGGTTCAGTAGTTTCTGGTTCAGTAGTTCCTGGTTCAGTAGTTTCTGGTTCAGTAGTTCCTGGTTCAGTAGTTCCTGGTTCAGTAGTTATAAATCTCGGTGTGTTTGACTCAGATCTGACATTTAATCAACACGTAGGTAACATTACAAGAACAGCGTTTCTTCACCTACGAAACATTTCAAAGTTAAGAAATGTGTTTTCTGTGTCTGATGCTGAAAAGTTAGTACGTGTCTTTATAACCTCAAGGCTAGATTACTGTACTGAATTATTGTCAGGATGCTCCAGCAGGAACCTGAATAAACTCCAGTTAGTTCAGAACTCTGCAGCTAGAGTACTAACTAAAACCAGAACCTTCCATCATCAGTCCAGTTTAATCAGCTACACTGACTTCCTGTTAAATTCCGTATCCACTATAAAATTCTATTACTGACGTATAAAACCTGCACACTCTCACACCAGAGTACCTGCACGCTCTCACACCAGAGTACCTGCACACTCTCACACCAGAGTACCTGCACGCTCTCACACCAGAGTACCTGCACGCTCTCACACCAGAGTACCTGCACGCTCTCACACCAGAGTACCTGCACACTCTCACACCAGAGTACCTGCACGCTCTCACACCAGAGTACCTGCACGCTCTCACACCAGAGTACCTGCACGCTCTCACACCAGAGTACCTGCACGCTCTCACACCAGAGTACCTGCACACTCTCACACCAGAGTACCTGCACACTCTCACACCAGAGTACCTGCACGGTCTCACACCGGAGTACCTGCACGCTCTCACACCAGAGTACCTGCACGCTCTCACACCAGAGTACCTGCACGCTCTCACACCAGAGTACCTGCACGCTCTCACACCAGAGTACCTGCACACTCTCACACCAGAGTACCTGCACACTCTCACACCAGAGTACCTGCACACTCTCACACCAGAGTACCTGCACGCTCTCACACCAGAGTACCTGCACGCTCTCACACCAGAGTACCTGCACGCTCTCACACCAGAGTACCTGCACACTCTCACACCAGAGTACCTGCACACTCTCACACCAGAGTACCTGCACGCTCTCACACCGGAGTACCTGCACGCTCTCACACCAGAGTACCTGCACACTCTCACACCAGAGTACCTGCACACTCTCACACCAGAGTACCTGCACGCTCTCACACCAGAGTACCTGCACGCTCTCACACCAGAGTACCTGCACGCTCTCACACCAGAGTACCTGCACGCTCTCACACCAGAGTACCTGCACACTCTCACACCAGAGTACCTGCACACTCTCACACCAGAGTACCTGCACGCTCTCACACCGGAGTACCTGCACACTCTCACACCAGAGTACCTGCACGCTCTCACACCGGAGTACCTGCACACTCTCACACCAGAGTACCTGCACGCTCTCACACCGGAGTACCTGCAAGATCTAATCTCCTATTATGAACCGCCACGTTCACTCAGATCACAGGATGCTGGTTTTCTAATAGTTCCTAAAATTCAGAAGACTACAATGGGGGGGGAAGAGCTTTTTCCTACAAAGCCCCAAAATTGTGGAATAATCTCCCAGTTAATGTTCGGACTCTGACACAGTCTCAATATTTAAGTCTAGACTAAAAACATACTTGTTTAGTAGCTTTTGGTTATTAATCTTCTCTTTTAGATAAAGGCAGGAGATCTGGGGGTTCTTGGACACAGAGGTTTATGGTAAACTGAGATGTTGGTGCTGTTGTTCCACCACTTCACGCCATCACACAGGTTTGTTGATGGTGGAGTGGGGGGACCCCAGTGGCTCAGGGTGGTCTCATGTCTATGTTACCTTCTGGTTCTCTCCTTTTAGTTTAGGCTGTTATAGTTAGATCTGCCGGAGTCGCCAACCACACTCTAAAATTCTGAAAATTCATATTCTCTACAGTCTCACTCCTGAGCCCAACTCACTCTCTCTCTTTACTCTTCCTGAGGAAATGACTGTCCTCCTGTCTGTTGAAGGCTGTTGAAGGACTGATCATCAGGACCTCCTCCCCACCATCACCAGCCAGCTCACCTCCTCACCATCACCAGCCAGCTCACCTCCCCACCATCACCAGCCAACTCACCTCCCCACCATCACCAGCCAGCTCACCTCCTCACCACCACCAGCCAGCTCACCTCCCCACCATCACCAGCCAGCTCACCCCCTCACCATCACCAGCCAGCTCACCTCCCCACCATCACCAGCCAGCTCACCTCCCCACCATCACCAGCCAGCTCACCTCCTCACCATCACCAGCCAGCTCACCTCCTCACCATCACCAGCCAGCTCACCCCCTCACCATCACCAGCCAGCTCACCTCCTCACCATCACCAGCCAGCTCACCTCCTCACCATCACCAGCCAGCTCACCCCCTCACCATCACCAGCCAGCTCACCTCCTCACCATCACCAGCCAGCTCACCTCCTCACCATCACCAGCCAGCTCACCCCCTCACCATCACCAGCCAGCTCACCCCCTCACCATCACCAGCCAGCTCACCTCCTCACCATCACCAGCCAGCTCACCTCCTCACCATCACCAGCCAGCTCACCTGTCCATTTACTGCTACACCCTCAGTTACATCACTGTGCCATCCAGATGCACCAGCACTGAGATAGGATGGGACTGTTTCAGCTCCGCCCACTTTACATAAAGACTCAGTCATAGACTGCCTCAGTCAGAAACTGCCTCAGTCATAGACTGCCTCAGTCAGAGACTGCCTCAGTCAGAGACTGCCTCAGTCAGAGACTGCCTCTATCTGTGCAGCTTCTAAAGCTTTGCTATCCAGATTTCGAACAGAGACTCTTTTCTTTGGTGTTTAGTTTATTAAACTGTAAACACTGTTTGATCAGAGGAGGACGGGTCTCCACTTGTGAGTTTGGTTCCTCCCAAGGTTTCTTCCTCCAGTCTGAGGGAGGTGTTCTTGCTCACTGGGGGGAATATGTTATAACTGTCTGTTTTTAAAACTCTGTAAAGCTGCTTTGAGACAACATCGTTATAAAAAGCGCTATATAAATAAAATTGACTTGACTTGACTAGTCTAGAGTGTGAAGGTGGTTCTAGTCTAGAGTGTGAAGGTGGTAATAGTGTAGAGTGTAAAGGTGGTCCTAGTCTAGAGTGTGAAGGTGGTCCTAGTCTAGAGTGTGAAGGTGGTTCTAGTCTAGAGTGTGAAGTTGGTAATAGTCTAGAGTGTGAAGGTGGTTCTAGTCTAGAGTGTGAAGGTGGTAATAGTGTAGAGTGTAAAGGTGGTCCTAGTCTAGAGTGTGAAGGTGGTCCTAGTCTAGAGTGTGAAGGTGGTTCTAGTCTAGAGTGTGAAGTTGGTAATAGTCTAGAGTGTAAAGGTGGTCCTAGTCTAGAGTGTGAAGGTGGTTCTAGTCTAGAGTGTGAAGTTGGTAATAGTCTAGAGTGTGAAGTTGGTAATAGTCTAGAGTGTGAAGGTGGTCCTAGTCTAGAGTGTAAAGGTGGTTCTAGTCTAGAGTGTGAAGGTGGTTCTAGTCTAGAGTGTAAAGGTGGTCCTAGTCTAGAGTGTGAAGGTGGTTCTAGTCTAGAGTGTGAAGGTGGTTCTAGTCAAGAGTGTGAAGGTGGTTCTAGTCAAGAGTGTAAAGGTGGTTCTAGTCTAGAGTGTGAAGGTGGTTCTAGTCAAGAGTGTAAAGGTGGTTCTAGTCAAGAGTGTAAAGGTGGTTCTAGTCAAGAGTGTGAAGGTGGTTCTAGTCTAGTGTGTGAAGGTGGTTCTAGTCTAGAGTGTAAAGGTGGTTCTAGTCAAGAGTGTAAAGGTGGTTCTAGTCAAGAGTGTAAAGGTGGTTCTAGTCTAGAGTGTGAAGGTGGTTCTAGTCAAGAGTGTAAAGGTGGTTCTAGTCAAGAGTGTAAAGGTGGTTTTGTAGTATTGGTTCATATACAGTAAGGTCTCTGAGCGAGTTAAGTCAGCGCCGCACGCAGAAGCGTAGTCCATGTAAACCATGAACCAACTAACGAATCAACTAATGAATCAACTAACGAATCAACTAATGAACCAACTAACGAATCAACTAACGAATCAACTAACGAATCAACTAACGAATCAACTAATGAACCAACTAATGAACCAACTAACGAATCAACTAAGGAATCAACTAACGAATCAACTAACGAATCAACTAATGAATCAACTAACGAATCAACTAACGAATCAACTAACGAATCAACTAACGAATCAACTAATGAACCAACTAACGAATCAACTAACGAATCAACTAATGAACCAACTAACGAATCAACTAAGGAATCAACTAACGAATCAACTAACAAATCAACTAACGAATCAGCTAACGAAGCAGCTAACGAATCAACTAACGAACCATCTAACGAATCAACTAACGAATCAACTAATGAACCAACTAACGAATCAACTAACAAATCAACTAACGAATCAACTAACGAATCAACTAACAAATCAACTAATGAATCAACTAATGAATCAACTAATGAATCAACTAACGAATCAACTAACAAATCAACTAACTAATGAAGCAGCTAACTAATCAACTAATGAACCAACTAACGAATCAACTAACAAATCAACTAACGAATCAACTAATGAATCAACTAATGAATCAACTAACGAATCAACTAACGAATAAACTATTGAACCAACTAACGAAGCAGCTAACTAATCAACTAATGGACCAACTAACGAATCAACTAACGAATCAACTAATGAATCAACTAACGAATCAACTAACGAATCAACTAACGAATCAACTAATGATCATTTAACAAAACGATATAAGACCCAGCCAGCCTGCAGGACCCTGTCAGACCTCCAGCTTCAGACAGACCAACAACCCCCCCCTCACTTCTCCTCCCTCTCAACCCTTTCTTCTTTTCTCTGACTCGTCTTATTGGTCGGTCACGGCTGTCGTCTGCTAATGGGGTTTGTAGCTGTTCCTCCAGAGTCCGACTCTTTTCTGCAAATTAAAATCCCAGTGAGTTTAAATCTCCGCGCTCCCGTCCTCCCCCGGAAAACAGGAGCATGTAATGAGGTGACCCAGCGGAGCTCAGCGAGCTAGGAGGGGGTGGGGGGGGTGAAGGAGACCATGAGGGGATTTAGGAGTAACTTCAGAGCTGCTTAAGGGTCAGTAGGTTAGAACTGCACGTCTGGAGTTTTTCTTAAAGGAACCGGAACCGTGGATCCTGGAATCCCACAAAGCTGGATCTGATTCCAGACAGTCCAACCACACCGTTCAGTTCAGTACCTGATCTTCAAAAACAGGCTGGAGAACCGAAACCTCAGCTGTTCTTCAAAAACAAACCCTGCATCTACTGTCACACAACATTTACACACAACCACAACACCAACCAGCAACCAGAACATTTACACACAACCACAACACCAACCAGCAACCAGAACATTTACACACAACCACAACACCAACCAGCAACCAGAACATTTACACACAACCACAACAACAACCAGAACATTTACACACAACCACAACCACAACAACAACCAGCAACCAGAACATTTACACACAACCACAACAACAACCAGCAACCACAACATTTACACACAACCACAACAACCAGCAACCAGAACATTTACACACAACCACAACACCAACCAGAACATTTACACACAACCACAACAACAACCAGCAACCAGAACATTACACACAACCACAACACCAACCAGCAACCAGAACATTTACACACAACCACAACACCAACCAGAACATTTACACACAACCACAACACCAACCAGAACATTTACACACAACCACAACACCAACGAGAACATTTACACACAACCACAACACCAACCAGAACTTTTACACACAACCACAACACCAACCAGCAACCAGAACATTTACACACAACCACAACACCAACCAGCAACCAGAACATTTACACACAACCACAACACCAACCAGCAACCAGAACATTTACACACAACCACAACAACAACCAGAACATTTACACACAACCACAACACCAACCAGCAACCAGAACATTTACACACAACCACAACAACAACCAGCAACTAGAACATTTACACACAACCACAACAACCAGCAACCAGAACATTTACACACAACCACAACACCAACCAGAACATTTACACACAACCACAACAACAACCAGCAACCAGAACATTTACACACAACCACAACACCAACCAGCAACCAGAACATTTACACACAACCACAACACCAACCAGAACATTTACACACAACCACAACACCAACCAGAACATTTACACACAACCACAACACCAACGAGAACATTTACACACAACCACAACACCAACCAGAACTTTACACACAACCACAACACCAACCAGCAACCAGAACATTTACACACAACCACAACACCAACCAGCAACCAGAACATTTACACACAACCACAACAACAACCAGCAACCAGAACATTTACACACAACCACAACACCAACCAGCAACCAGAACATTTACACACAACCACAACACCAACCAGAACATTTACACACAACCACAACACCAACCAGCAACCAGAACATTTACACACAACCACAACAACAACCAGCAACTAGAACATTTACACACAACCACAACAACCAGCAACCAGAACATTTACACACAACCACAACACCAACCAGAACATTTACACACAACCACAACAACAACCAGCAACCAGAACATTTACACACAACC
>CM038723.1:41112190-41114690 GCA_021613375.1 Megaleporinus macrocephalus
ACTATCAACTCCTGAATCATATAACAGTATCACAATACACACTATCAACTCCTGAATCATATAACAATATCATAATATACACTACTGAATACTGAATCATATAACAATATCATAATATACACTACTGAATACTGAATCATATAACAGTATCACAATACACACTATCAACTCCTGGATCATATAACAGTATCACAATACACACTATCAACTCCTGAATCATATAACAATATCATAATATACACTACTGACTACTGAATCATATAACAGTATCACAATACACACTATCAACTCCTGAATCATATAACAGTATCACAATACACACTATCAACTCCTGAATCATATAACAATATCATAATATACACTACTGACTACTGAATCACATAACAATATCATAATATACACTACTGAATACTGAATCATATAACAGTATCACAATACACACTATCAACTCCTGAATCATATAACAGTATCACAATACACACTATCAACTCCTGAATCATATGACAATATCATAATATACACTACTGAATATTGAATCATATAACAGTATCACAATACACACTATCAACTCCTGAATCATATAACAATATCATAATATACACTACTGACTACTGAATCATATAACAGTATCACAATACACACTATCAACTCCTGAATCATATAACACACTATTGACTACTGAATCATATAACAGTATCACAACACACACTACTGAATCATATAACACACTACTGACTACTGAATCATATAACAGTATCACAACACACACTACTGAATCATATAACACACTACTGACTACTGAATCATATAACAGTATCACAATACACACTACTGAATCATAACACACTATTGACTACTGAATCATATAACAGTATCACAACACACACTACTGAATCATATAACACAACTGACTACTGAATCATATAACAGTATCACAATACACACTACTGAATCATAACACACTATTGACTACTGAATCATATAACAGTATCACAATACACACTACTGAATCATATAACACACTACTGACTACTGAATCATATAACAGTATCACAATACACACTACTAAATCATATAACATACTACTGACTACTGAATCATATAACAGTATCACAATACACACTACAGAATCATATAACACACTACTGACTACTGAATCATATAACAGTATCACAATACACACTACTGAATCATATAACACACTCCTGACTCCTGAATCATATAACAGTATCACAATACACACTACTGAATCATATAACACACTACTGACTCCTGAATCATAACAGTCACACAGCCTCATACACACACTGACTGACTAAGTGAGGAGTGTAACAGGCAGCGTTAGCGTCTCACAGCGCGGAGCTAAACGAGGTCATTCTGAGGAGCCATGACTAAAAGCTGCTAATTAGAGAGTTAACGTCTCACACACACCCCTCCACACACACACTCTCACTCAAACACACTCTCTCTCACACACACACACTCTCACACACACACTCTCACTCAAACACACTCTCACACACACACACTCTCACTCAAACACACTCTCACACACACACACTCTCACACACACACTCTCACACACACACTCTCACTCAAACACACTCTCACACACACACACACTCTCACACACACACTCTCACTCAAACACACTCTCTCACTCAAACACACTCTCACACACACACTCTCACACACACACTCTCACACTCAAACACACTCTCACACACACACTCTCACACACACACACTCTCACACACACTCTCACACACACACACACTCTCACACACACACACTCTCACACACACACACACTCACACACACACACACACACACTCTCACTCAAACACACTCTCACACACACACTCACACACACACACTCTCACTCAAACACACTCTCTCACTCAAACACACTCACACACACACACTCTCACTCAAACACACTCTCTCACACACACACACACTCTCACTTACACTCTTACACACACTAACTCACACACACACACACAATCTCACACACACACTCTCTCACTCAAACACACTCTCACACACACACTCACACACACACTCTCTCACTCAAACACACTCTCACACACACACACACACACTCTCTCACTTACACTCTCACACACACTAACTCACACAGACACACACACTCTCACACACACACTCTCACACTCTCAAACACACTGTCACTCACACTCTCACTCATACACACACTCTCACACACACACTCTCCCACACACTCTCACTCACACTCTCTCACACACACACTCTCACACAATCTCTCACTCAAACACACTCTCACACACACACACACTCTCACTTACACTCTCACACACACTAACACACACACACTCTCACACACACACTCTCACACACACACTCTCACTCGCACACACTCTCACACACACTCACACACACTGTCACTCACACTCTCTCTCTCACTGCTAACTGCATTAGCTCTACAGCTAAAAGCTAACTGCATTAGCTCTACAGCTAA
>CM038723.1:41124690-41127190 GCA_021613375.1 Megaleporinus macrocephalus
ATGTAATGTAGTGTAGTATAGTGCAGTGTAGTGTTAGTGTAGTATAGTATAGTGCAATGTAATGTAGTGTAGTATAGTGCAGTGTTAGTGTAGTGTAGTATAGTGCAATGTAGTGTAGTATAGTGCAGTGTAGTGTTAGTGTAGTATAGTATAGTGCAATGTAATGTAGTGTAGTATAGTGCAGTGTAATGTAGTGTAGTATAATGCCATGTTGCAATAGAGTGTAGTGTTAGTGTAGTACAATGGAGTGTTAGTGTGGTATAGTATAATGCCATGTTAGTGTACTAAATAGTGTACTAAAGTGTAGTATAGTGCAGTGTAGTATAATGTAGCGCCAGTGTAGCATAGTTCAGTGTTAGTGTAGTGAAATGTAACGTAGTATAGTGTTGTATAATGCAGCTTAGTGTAGTATAGTGTATTATAGTGCAATGTAGTGTAGTATAGTGTAGTGTTGTATAGTGTAGTATAATGCACCGCTAATGTAGTATAGTGAAGTGTAGTATATTGCAATGTAGTGTAGCATAATGTACTGTTAGTGTATTATAGTGCAGTGTTAGTGTGGTGTAGTATAGTGCAATGTAGTATAGTGTAGTGTAGTGTAGTGTTAGTGTAGTGTAAGTATAGTACAGTGTTAGTGTAGTGTAGTGTGAGTATAGTACAGTGTTAGTGTTGTGTAGTGTAGTATAGTGTTAGTGTAGTACAGTGTTAGTGTAGTGTTAGTATAGTACAGTATTAGTGTAGTGTAGTATAGTGTAGTGTTAGTATAGTACAGTATTAGTGCAATGCAGTATAGTATAGTGTTAGTGTAATACAGTGTAGTGTTAGTATAGTAGTGTTAGTGTAGTGTAGTGTTAGTATAGTACAGTATTAGTGTAGTGTTAGTATAGTACAGTGTTAGTGTGGTGTAGTATAGTGCAATGCAGTATAGTATAGTGTAGTGTTAGTATAGTACAGTGTTAGTGTAGTATAGTGTAGTGTTAGTATAGTACAGTATTAGTGCAATGCAGTATAGTATAGTGTTAGTGTAATACAGTGTAGTGTTAGTATAGTAGTGTTAGTGTAGTGTAGTGTTAGTATAGTACAGTATTAGTGTAGTGTAGTGTTAGTATAGTACAGTGTTAGTGTGGTGTAGTATAGTGCAATGCAGTATAGTATAGTGTAGTGTTAGTATAGTACAGTGTTAGTGTAGTATAGTGTAGTGTTAGTATAGTACAGTGTTAGTGTAGTGTAGTGTTAGTATAGTACAGTGTTAGTGTAGTGTAAGTATAGTACAATGTTATTGCATTGTAGTGTTAGTGTAGTGTTAGTATAGTACATTGTTAGTGTAGTAGAGTGTAGTATAGTACAGTGTTAGTGTAGTGTAGTGTAGTATAGTACAGTGTTAGTATAGTACAGTGTTAGTGTAGTGTAAGTATAGTACAGTGTTAGTGTAGTAGTGTTATTGTACTGTAATGTTAGTGTAGTGTAAGTATAGTACAATGTTATTGTATTGTAGTGTTAGTGTAGTGTTAGTATAGAGTAGTGTTGTGTTAGTATAGTACAGTGTTAGTGTAGTGTTAGTTTAGTAGTGTTAGTGTATTGTAATGTTAGTGTAGTGTTAGTGTAGTGTTAGTATAGTACAGTGCTAGTGTAGTGTAGTGTAGTATAGTGTAGTGTAGTACAGTAGTGTAGTGTAGTATGGTGTAGTGTAGTATAGTGTAGTGTAGTGTTAGTATAGTACAGTGTTAGTGTAGTGTAGTGTTAGTATAGTACAGTGTTAGTGTAGTATTAGTGTAGTAGTGTTAATGTATTGTAGTGTTAGTATAGTACAGTGTTAGTGTAGTAGAGTGTAGTATAGTACAGTGTTAGTGTAGTAGAGTGTAGTATAGTACAGTGTTAGTATAGTACAGTGTTAGTGTAGTGTAAGTATAGTACAGTGTTAGTGTAGTAGTGTTATTGTACTGTAGTGTTAGTGTAGTGTAAGTATAGTACAGTGTCATTGTATTGTAGTGTTAGTGTAGTGTTAGTATAGTACAGTGTTAGTGTAGTAGAGTGTAGTATAGTACAGTGTTAGTGTAGTGTAGTGTAGTATAGTGTAGTGTTGTGTTAGTATAGTACAGCGTTAGTGTAGTGTTAGTGTAGTAGTGTTAGTGTATTGTAATGTTAGTGTAGTGTTAGTGTAGTAGTGTTAGTGTATTGTAATGTTAGTGTAGTGTTAGTGTATTGTAATGTTAGTGTAGTGTTAGTGTAGTGTTAGTATAGTACAGTGTTAGTGTAGTAGAGTGTAGTATTGTACAGTGTTAGTGTAGTGTAGTGTAGTATAGTGTAGTGTAGTACAGTAGTGTAGTGTAGTATAGTGTAGTGTAGTACAGTGTTAGTGGAGTGTAGTGTAGTATGGTGTAGTGTAGTATAGTGTAGTGTTAGTATAGTACAGTGTTAGTGTAGTGTAGTGTTAGTATAGTACAGTGTTAGTGTAGTGTTAGCATAGTACAGTGTTAGTGTAGTGTAGTGTTAGTATAGT
>CM038723.1:41139690-41144690 GCA_021613375.1 Megaleporinus macrocephalus
CTCTCGCTTCACAGTACCACGAGAATGCTCTGAGCAGAACGAAGATCAGAGTAGATACCAGAGTAATATTTAGAGTAATACAGAGTAATATAGAGTAATATTTATAGTAATATTTATAGTAATATTTATAGTAATATTTATAGTAATATTCAGGGTAATACAGAGTAACATACAGTGATATAGAATAATATAGAGTAATATTTATAGTAATATTTATAGTAATACAGAGTAATATAGAGTAATATAGAGTAATATTTATAGTAATATAGAGTAATATACAGTGAGATACAGTAATATAGAGTAATATAGAGTAATATTTATAGTAACATTTATAGTAATATTTAGAGTAATACAGAGTAATATTTAAAGTGATATAGAGTAATATTTATAGTAATATAGAGTAATATAGAGTAAAACAGAGTAATACAGAGTAATATAGTAATATTTATAGTGATAGTGATATAGAATAATATAGAGTAATATTTATAGTGATATAGTGATATAGAATAATATAGAGTAATATTTATAGTAATATTTAGAGTAATAGAGAGTAATATTTATAATAATATAGAGTAATATAGAGTAATATTTATAGTGATATAGAGTAATATTTATAGTAATATAGAGTAATATTTATAAAAAAATATAGAGTAATATAGATTAATATTTATAGTAATATGGGAAAATATAGAGTAATATTTATAAAAAATATAGGGTAATAGAGTAATATTTATAGTAATATTTGGAGTAATACAGAGTAATTTAGAGTAATATAGAGTAATATTTATAGTAATATAGAGTAATTTAGAGTAATATAGAGTAATATTTATAGTAATATAGGGTAATATTTATAGTAATATAGAGTAATACTTATAGTAATATAGAGTAACATGGAGTAATATTTATAGTAATATACAGTAATATTTATAGTAATATAGAGTAATTTAGAGTAATATTTATAGTAATATAGAGTATTCTAGAGTAATATAGAGTAATATTTATAGTAATATAGAGTAACAGAGTAATTTAGAGTAATATAGAGTAATATTTATAGTAATATAGAGTAATATAGAGCAATTTAGAGTAATATTTATAGTAATATAAAGTAATATAGAGTGATTTAGAGTAGTATTTAGAGTAATATAGAGTAATAGAGTAATTTAGAGTAATATTTATAGTAATATAGAATAATATTTATAGTAATATAGAGTGATTTAGAGTAATATTTATAGTAATATAGAGTAACTTAGAGTAATATTAATAGTAATATAGAGTAATATAGAGTAATTTAGAGTAAAACTTATAGTAATATAGAGTAATATAGAGTAATTTAGAGTAATATTTATAGTAATTTGGAGTAATATAGAGTAATTTAGAGTAATATTTATAGTAATATAGAATAGCAGAGTAATTTAGAGTAATATAGAGTAATATTTATAGTAATATAGAGTAATATAGAGCAATTTAGAGTAATATTTATAGTAATATAAAGTAATATAGAGTAATTTAGAATAGTATTTAGAGTAATATAGAGTAATAGAGTAATTTAGAGTAATATTTATAGTAATATAGAATAATATTTATAGTAATATAGAATAATATTTATAGTAATATAGAGTGATTTAGAGTAATATTAATAGTAATATAGAGTAATATAGAGTAATTTAGAGTAAAATTTATAGTAATATAAAGTAATATAGAGTAACTTAGAGTAATATTTATAGTAATATAGAGTAATATAGAGTAATTTAGAGTAATATTTATATTAATATAGAGTAATATAGATTAATATAGAGTAATTTAGAGTAATATTTATAGTAATATGAAGTAATATAGAGTAATATTTATAGTAATATAGAGTAATTTAGAGTAATATTTATAGTAATATAGAGTAATATAGAGTAATATTTATAGTAATATAAAGTAATATAGAGTAATTTAGAGTAATATTAATGGTAATATAGAGTAATTTAGAGTAATATTTATATTAATATAGAGTAATATAGAGTAATATAGAGTAATTTAGAGTAATATTAATAGTAATATAGAGTAATATAGAGTAATTTAGAGTTATATTTATAGTAATATAGAATAATATTTATAGTAATATAGAATAATATTTATAGTAATATAGAGTGATTTAGAGTAATATTAATAGTAATATAGAGTAATATAGAGTAATTTAGAGTAAAATTTATAGTAATATAAAGTAATATAGAGTAATTTAGAGTAATATTTATAGTAATATAGAGTAATATAGAGTAATTTAGAGTAATATTTATATTAATATAGATTAATATAGAGTAATTTAGAGTAATATTTATAGTAATATGAAGTAATATAGAGTGATTTAGAGTAGTATTTAGAGTAATATAGAGTAATAGAGTAATTTAGAGTAATATTTATAGTAATATAGAATAATATTTATAGTAATATAGAGTGATTTAGAGTAATATTTATAGTAATATAGAGTAACTTAGAGTAATATTAATAGTAATATAGAGTAATATAGAGTAATTTAAGGTAAAACTTATAGTAATATAGAGTAATATAGAGTAATTTAGAGTAATATTTATAGTAATATAGAGTAATATAGAGTAATATTTATAGTAATATAGAATAACAGAGTAATTTAGAGTAATATAGAGTATGATTTATAGTAATATAGAGTAATATAGAGCAATTTAGAGTAATATTTATAGTAATATAAAGTAATATAGAGTAATTTAGAATAGTATTTAGAGTAATATAGAGTAATAGAGTAATTTAGAGTAATATTTATAGTAATATAGAATAATATTTATAGTAATATAGAGTGATTTAGAGTAATATTAATAGTAAATATAGAGTAATATAGAGTAATTTAGAGTAAAATTTATAGTAATATAAAGTAATATAGAGTAACTTAGAGTAATATTTATAGTAATATAGAGTAATATAGAGTAATTTAGAGTAATATTTATATTAATATAGAGTAATATAGATTAATATAGAGTAATTTAGAGTAATATTTATAGTAATATGAAGTAATATAGAGTAATATTTATAGTAATATAGAGTAATTTAGAGTAATATTTATAGTAATATAGAGTAATATAGAGTAATATTTATAGTAATATAAAGTAATATAGAGTAATTTAGAGTAATATTAATGGTTATATAGAGTAATTTAGAGTAATATTTATATTAATATAGAGTAATATAGAGTTATATAGAGTAATTTAGAGTAATATTAATAGTAATATAGAGTAATATAGAGTAATTTAGAGTTATATTTATAGTAATATAGAATAATATTTATAGTAATATAGAATAATATTTATAGTAATATAGAGTGATTTAGAGTAATATTAATAGTAATATAGAGTAATATAGAGTAATTTAGAGTAAAATTTATAGTAATATAAAGTAATATAGAGTAATTTAGAGTAATATTTATAGTAATATGAAGTAATATAGAGTGATTTAGAGTAGTATTTAGAGTAATATAGAGTAATAGAGTAATTTAGAGTAATATTTATAGTAATATAGAATAATATTTATAGTAATATAGAGTGATTTAGAGTAATATTTATAGTAATATAGAGTAACTTAGAGTAATATTAATAGTAATATAGAGTAATATAGAGTAATTTAAGGTAAAACTTATAGTAATATAGAGTAATATAGAGTAATTTAGAGTAATATTTATAGTAATATAGAGTAATATAGAGTAATATTTATAGTAATATAGAATAACAGAGTAATTTAGAGTAATATAGAGTAATATTTATAGTAATATAGAGTAATATAGAGCAATTTAGAGTAATATTTATAGTAATATAAAGTAATATAGAGTAATTTAGAATAGTATTTAGAGTAATATAGAGTAATAGAGTAATTTAGAGTAATATTTATAGTAATATAGAATAATATTTATAGTAATATAGAGTGATTTAGAGTAATATTAATAGTAATATAGAGTAATATAGAGTAATTTAGAGTAAAATTTATAGTAATATAAAGTAATATAGAGTAACTTAGAGTAATATTTATAGTAATATAGAGTAATATAGAGTAATTTAGGAGTATTATTTATATTAATATAGAGTAATATAGATTAATATAGAGTAATTTAGAGTAATATTTATAGTAATATGAAGTAATATAGAGTAATATTTATAGTAATATAGAGGTAATTTAGAGTAATATTTATTGTAATATAGAGTAATATAGAGTAATATTTATAGTAATATAAAGTATTATAGAGTAATTTTGAGTAATATTAATGGTAATATAGAGTAATTTAGAGTAATATGTATATTAATATAGAGTAATATAGAGTAATATAGAGTAATTTAGAGTAATATTAATAGTAATATAGAGTAATTTAGAGTTATATTTATAGTAATATAGAATATATTTATAGTAATATAGAGTGATTTAGAGTAATATTAATAGTAATATAGAGTAATATAGAGTAATTTTAGAGTATAATTTATAGTAAATATAAGTAATATAGAGTAATTTAGAGTAATATTTAATAGTAATATAGAGTAATATAGAGTAATTTAGAGTAATATTTATATTAATATAGAGTAATATAGATTAATATAGAGTAATTTAGAGTAATATTTATAGTAATATGAAGTAATATAGAGTGATTTAGAGTAGTATTTAGAGTAATATAGAGTAATAGAGTAATTTAGAGTAATATTTATAGTAATATAGAATAATATTTATAGTAATATAGAGTGATTTAGAGTAATATTTATAGTAATATAGAGTAACTTAGAGTAATATTAATAGTAATATAGAGTAATATAGAGTAATTTAAGGTAAAACTTATAGTAATATAGAGTAATATAGAGTAATTTAGAGTAATATTTATAGTAATATAGATTAATATAGAGTAATTTAGAGTAATATTTATAGTAATATAGAATAACAGAGTAATTTAGAGTAATATAGAGTAATATTTATAGTAATATAGAGTAATATAGAGACAATTTAGAGTAATA
>CM038723.1:41149690-41152190 GCA_021613375.1 Megaleporinus macrocephalus
CCGTCCCACATTATATACCCGTCTCATACTACATACCCGTCCCACACTATATACCCGTCTCATACTATATACCCGTCTCATATTATATACCCGTCTCATACTACATACCCGTCTCACACTATATACCCGTCTCATACTATTTACCCGTCTCATACTATATAACTGTCTCATATTATATACCCGTCTCACACTATATACCCGTCTCATACTATTTACCCGTCTCATACTATATAACTGTCTCATATTATATACCCGTCTCATACTACATATCCGTCCCACACTATATACCGGTCTCATACTATATACCCGTCTCATACTATATAACTGTCTCATATTATATACCCGTCTCATACTACATACCCGTCCCACACTATATACCTGTCTCATACTATATACCCGTCCCACACTATATACCGGTCTCATACTATATACCCGTCTCATACTACATACACCTGTCTCACAATATACACCTGTCTCATACTGTATACCTGTCTCATACTATATACCCGTCTCATACTATATAACTGTCTCATATTATATACCCGTCTCATACTACATACCCGTCCCACACTATATACCGGTCTCATACTATATACCCGTCTCATACTACATACACCTGTCTCACAATATACACCTGTCTCATACTGTATACCTGTCTCATACTATATACCTGTCTCATATTATATACCCGTCTCATACTACATACCCATCCCTCACTATATACCGGTCTCATACTATATACCCGTCTCATACTATATACCTGCCTCACACTATACACCTGTCTCATACTGTATACCTGTCTCATACTATATACCCGTCTCATACTATATAACTGTCTCATATTATATACCCGTCTCATACTACATACCCGTCCCACACTATATACCTGTCTCATACTGTATACCTGTCTCATACTACATACCCGTCCCACACTATATACCTGTCTCAGACTATATACCCGTCTCATACTACATACCCGTCCCACACTATATACCTGTCTCATACTGTATACCCGTCTCAGACTATATACCTAAATACCATAAAATGTTACATACAACGCTTGATTATTTTTGATTATTCTGACCAGCAGCAGAACTCTGACTACGTTCTGCTGCAGCTGCTGGTGAAATTTCACCAGGTCTCCAGAGACGGTCCTGGCTGGACGCTCTCCCAGCGGTCACTCAGGTTTTCCAACATTTCTATGAGGTTTTCCTGATAGCGGCACATCCCACATTCACCGGCACGCGCAGGAATATATCTGCTGGGCTTTTTCACACTGAAGGTTTCGGACGCTGGCGAACAACACAGCGGCGCCGCGGCGTCACCGGAGCCGTACAGCAGCTTTATCTACACCTGCCTAATAGCCTGAGATTCCAAAAGGCCTGCAGTCTGAAATTAGCCTTATCTCCACGCTGCAGCCTGAGAAACCCCCCCGAGGCGGACCCTGTGTGTGTGTGTTTATTCAGATCTGCTGGAAAATATAACAACTGAATAAAAACCAACAACACTTTTATTAACATGTGAAATAAAAACACATATCGACTCTTTATCTGTTTGTATCTTCCTCACTGCAGCTTTCAGCCACATTCACACCGGATTCATACCCTCCACCCTCCCTCTACCCTCCACCCTCCACCCTCCCTCCACCATCCCTCTATCCTCCACCCTCCCTCTACCCTCCACCCTCCCTCTACCCTCCACCCTCCCTCCACCCTCCCTCTATCCTCCACCCTCCCTCTACCCTCCACCCTCCCTTCACCCTCCCTCTATCCTCCACTCTCCCTCTACCCTCCACCCTCCCTCTATCCTCCACTCTCCCTCTACCCTCCACCCTCCCTTCACCCTCCCTCTATCCTCCACTCTCCCTCTACCCTCCACCCTCCCTCTATCCTCCACTCTCCCTCTACCCTCCACCCTCCCTCTACCCTCCCTCTACCCTCCACCCTCCACCCTCCCTCCACCATCCCTCTATCCTCCACCCTCCCTCTACCCTCCACCCTCCCTCTACCCTCCACCCTCCCTCCACCCTCCCTCTATCCTCCACCCTCCCTTCACCCTCCCTCTATCCTCCACTCTCCCTCTACCCTCCACCCTCCCTCTATCCTCCACCCTCCCTCTACCCTCCACCCTCCCTCTACCCTCCCTCTACCCTCCACCCTCCTTCTACCCTCCACCCTCCCTCTACCCTCCACCCTCCCTCCACTCTCCCTCTACCCTCCACCCTCCCTCTACCCTCCACTCTCCCTCTACCCTCCACCCTCCCTCTACCCTCCACCCTCCCTCTACCCTCCACCCTCCCTCCACCCTCCACCCTCCCTCTACCCTCTACCCTCCCTCTACCCTCCACTCTCCCTCTACCCTCCACTCTCCCTCTACCCTCCACCCTCCCTCCACCCTCCACCCTCCCTCTACCCTCCACTCTCCCTCTACCCTCCTTCTACTCTCCACCCTCCCTCTACCCTCCAGTCTCCCTCTACCCTCCACCCTCCCTCTACCCTCC
>CM038723.1:41157190-41178712 GCA_021613375.1 Megaleporinus macrocephalus
ACTAAACACCTGTAAATAACTCACACACACTAAACACCTGTAAATAACTCACACACACTAAACACCTGTTAATAACTCACACACACTAAACACCTGTAAACAACTCACACACACTAAACACCTGTTAATATCTCACACACACTAAACACCTGTAAATAACTCACACACACTAAACACCTGTTAATAACTCACACACACTAAACACCTGTTAATAACTCACACACACTAAACACCTGCTAATAACTCACACACACTAAACACCTGCTAATAACTCACACACACTAAACACCTGCTAATAACTCACACACACTAAACACCTGCTAATAACTCACACACACTAAACACCTGTTAATAACTCACACACACTAAACACCTGTTAATAACTCACACACACTAAACACCTGCTATAACTCACACACACTAAACACCTGCTAATAACTCACACACACTAAACACCTGCTAATACTCACCACACACTAAACACCTGCTAATAACTCACACACACTAAACACTGTTAATATCTCACACACACTAAACACCTGTAAATAACTCACACACACTAAACACCTGTTAATATCTCACACACACTAAACACCTGTAATAACTCAACAACACTAAACACCTGCTAATAACTCACACACACTAAACACCTGTAAATAACTCACACACACTAAACACCTGCTAATAACTCACACACACTAAACACATGCTAATAACTCACACACACTAAACACCTGCTAATAACTCACACACACTAAACACCTGTTAATATCTCACACACACTAAACACCTGTAAATAACTCACACACACTAAACACCTGCTAATAACTCACACACACTAAACACCTGTAAATAACTCACACACACTAAACACCTGCTAATAACTCACACACACTAAACACCTGCTAATAACTCACACACACTAAACACCTGCTAATAACTCACACACACTAAACACCTGCAAATAACTCACACACACTAAACACCTGCAAATAACTCACACACACTAAACACCTGTTAATATCTCACACACACTAAACACCTGTAAATAACTCACACATACTAAACACCTGTTAATAACTCACACACACTAAACACCTGTTAATAACTCACACACACTAAACACCTGTTAATAACTCACACACACTAAACACCTGCTAATAACTCACACACACTAAACACCTGTAAATAACTCACACACACTAAACACCTGCTAATAACTCACACACACTAAACACATGCTAATAACTCACACACACTAAACACCTGCTAATAACTCACACACACTAACACCTGCTAATAACTCACACACACTAAACACCTGCTAATAACTCACACACACTAAACACCTGTTAATAATTCACACACACTAAACACCTGCTAATAACTCACACACTAAACACCTGCTAATAACTCACACACACTAAACACCTGCTAATAACTCACATACACTAAACACCTGCTAATAACTCACACACACTAAACACCTGTTAATAACTCACACACACTAAACACCTTTTAATAACTCACACACACTAAACACCTGTTAATAACTCACACACTAAACACCTGCTAATAACTCACACACACTAAACACCTGCTAATAACTCACACACACTAAACACCTGTTAATAACTCACACACACTAAACACCTGCTAATAACTCACACACACTAAACACCTGCTAATAACTCACACACACTAAACACCTGCTAATAACTCACACACACTAAACACCTGTTAATAATTCACACACACTAAACACCTGCTAATAACTCACACACTAAACACCTGCTAATAACTCACACACACTAAACACCTGCTAACAACTCACACACACTAAACACCTGTTAATAACTCACACACACTAAACACCTGCTAATAACTCACACACACTAAACACCTGCTAATAACTCACACACACTAAACACCTGCTAATAACTCACACACACTAAACACCTGTTAATAATTCACACACACTAAACACCTGCTAATAACTCACACACTAAACACCTGCTAATAACTCACACACACTAAACACCTGCTAATAACTCACACACACTAAACACCTGCTAATAACTCACACACACTAAACACCTGTTAATAACTCACACACACTAAACACCTGCTAATAACTCACACACACTAAACACCTGCTAATAACTCACACACACTAAACACCTGTTAATAACTCACACACACACAGATGGTAACTACAGGTGTTTAGTGTGTGTTGTACTGCTGGTAAGTATGTTTATATGTACTGTATAGCTGCTGACAGTACTCAGCACTAGTGGGAGGACAAAATAATGGAAACAAGAAAAATGTATTATCGTTATAAATACAGCTCAACAGGTGAGTCTTATTAGTCTGAACGCCAATTAGCAGCCGCGTGAAGGGAGATCTGATAATCAGCACTTTGATATGTGAGACTTTCAAAGCGTCATTAGTGAAATAACAGATCAAAGAAGCCAATAAACACTACAAACGAGCAGAACATCAAACTCATCCAGCCCAGCTCAAACACTGACACGCAGTCTTACTGGTCACAACTGACCACAACGAGACGAGACACAACAAGACACAACGAGACGAGACACAACGAGACACAACGAGACACAACAAGACGAGACACAACGAGACACGAGACGAGACACAACGAGACGAGACACAACGAGACACAACGAGACGAGACACAACGAGACACAACAAGACGAGACACAACGAGACACGAGACGAGACACAACGAGACGAGACACAGCGAGACACAACAAGACCACAAGAACTACAATTACAGTAATTACAACAGAGTTAATAACACACACCGTCAGCCACGCCGCTCCCGCCAGCTCATACCAGCCCGCTTACATCTCCCCACCGCTCCCACCACTCCCCACTCCCACCACTCCTACCGCTCCCACCACTCCCACCGCTCCCACCACTCCCCACTCCCACCACTCCTACCGCTCCCACCACTCCCACCACTCCCCACTCCCACCACTCCTACCGCTCCCACCACTCCCACCGCTCCCACCACTCCCCACTCCCACCACTCCCACCGCTCCCACCACTCCCCACTCCCACCACTCCTACCGCTCCCACCACTCCCACCGCTCCCCACTCCCACCACTCCTACCACTCCCACCACTCCCACCACTCCTACCGCTCCCACCACTCCTACCGCTCCCACCACTCCCCACTCCCACCACTCCTACCGCTCCCACCACTCCTACCGCTCCCACCACTCCCCACTCCCACCACTCCCCACTCCCACCACTCCCACCACTCCCCACTCCCACCACTCCCACCACTCCCCACTCCCACCACTCCTACCGCTCCCACCACTCCCACCACTCCTACCGCTCCCACCACTCCTACCACTCCCACCACTCCCCACTCCCACCACTCCTACCGCTCCCACCGCTCCCACCGCTCCCACCACTCCCCACTCCCACCACTCCCCACTCCCACCACTCCTACCGCTCCCACCACTCCCACCGCTCCCACCACTCCCCACTCCCACCACTCCTACCGCTCCCACCACTCCCACCGCTCCCACCACTCCCCACTCCCACCACTCCCACCGCTCCCACCACTCCCCACTCCCACCACTCCTACCGCTCCCACCACTCCCACCACTCCCCACTCCCACCACTCCTACCGCTCCCACCACTCCCCACTCCCACCGCTCCCACCACTCCTACCGCTCCCACCACTCCCCACTCCCACCACTCCTACCGCTCCCACCACTCCCCACTCCCACCACTCCCACCACTCCCACCACTCCCCACTCCCACCACTCCCACCACTCCCACCACTCCCACCACTCCCACCACTCCCACCACTCCCACCACTCCCACCACTCCCACCACTCCCCACTCCCACCACTCCTACCGCTCCCACCACTCCCACCGCTCCCACCGCTCCCACCACTCCCCACTCCCACCGCTCCCACCACTCCCCATTCCCACCACTCCTACCGCTCCCACCACTCCCACCGCTCCCACCACTCCCCACTCCCACCACTCCTACCGCTCCCACCACTCCCACCGCTCCCCACTCCCACCACTCCTACCGCTCCCACCACTCCCCACTCCCACCACTCCTACCGCTCCCACCGCTCCCACCACTCCCCACTCCCACCACTCCTACCGCTCCCACCACTCCCACCGCTCCTACCGCTCCCACCACTCCCCACTCCCACCACTCCCACCACTCCTACCGCTCCCACCACTCCCCACTCCCACCACTCCTACTGCTCCCACCACTCCCCACTCCCACCACTCCCCACTCCCACCACTCCCCACTCCCACCACTCCCACTACTCCCCACTCCCACCACTCCTACCGCTCCCACCACTCCTACCGCTCCCACCACTCCTACCACTCCCACCACTCCCACCACTCCCCCCACTCCCCACTCCCACCACTCCTATCGCTCCCACCACTCCTACCGCTCCCACCACTCCCACCGCTCCCACCACTCCCCACTCCCACCACTCCTACCGCTCCCACCACTCCCACCGCTCCCACCACTCCCCACTCCCACCACTCCTACCGCTCCCACCACTCCCACCGCTCCCACCACTCCCCACTCCCACCACTCCTACCGCTCCCACCGCTCCCCACTCCCACCACTCCTACCGCTCCCACCACTCCCCACTCCCACCACTCCCACCACTCCTACCGCTCCCACCACTCCCCACTCCCACCACTCCTACTGCTCCCACCACTCCCCACTCCCACCACTCCCACCACTCCCCACTCCCACCACTCCTACCGCTCCCACCACTCCCACCACTCCTACCGCTCCCACCACTCCCACCACTCCTACCGCTCCCACCACTCCTACCACTCCCACCACTCCCACCACTCCCCACTCCCACCACTCCTACCGCTCCCACCACTCCCACCACTCCCACCACTCCCCACTCCCACCACTCCCACCGCTCCCACCACTCCCACCACTCCCCACCGCTCCCCACTCCCACCGCTACCACCACTCCCCACTCCCACCACTCCCCACTCCCACCGCTCCCCACTCCCACCACTCCTACCGCTCCCACAGCTCCCCACTCCCACCGCTCCCCACTCCCACCGCTCCCACCACTCCTACCACTCCCACCGCTCCCAACTCCCACCACTCCTACCACTCCCACCACTCCCACCGCTCCCCACTCCCACCACTCCTACCACTCCCCACTCCCACCACTCCTACTGCTCCCACCACTCCCCACTCCCACCACTCCCACCACTCCCCACTCCCACCACTCCTACCGCTCCCACCACTCCCACCACTCCTACCGCTCCCACCACTCCCACCACTCCTACCGCTCCCACCACTCCTACCACTCCCACCACTCCCCACTCCCACCACTCCTACCGCTCCCACCACTCCCACCACTCCTACCGCTCCCACCACTCCCACCACTCCCACCACTCCCCACTCCCACCACTCCTACCGCTCCCACCACTCCCACCCACTCCCCACCGCTCCCCACTCCCACCGCTACCACCACTCCCCACTCCCACCACTCCCCACTCCCACCGCTCCCCACTCCCACCACTCCTACCGCTCCCACAGCTCCCCACTCCCACCGCTCCCCCACTCCCACCGCTCCCACCACTCCTACCACTCCCACCGCTCCCAACTCCCACCACTCCTACCGCTCCCCACTCCCACCGCTCCCCACTCCCACCGCTCCCACCACTCCTACCACTCCCACCACTCCCACCGCTCCCCACTCCCACCACTCCTACCGCTCCCACAGCTCCCCACTCCCACCGCTCCCACCACTCCCCACTCCTACCACTCCTACCGCTCCCCACTCCCACCGCTCCTACCGCTCCCACCACTCCTACCGCTCCCCACTCCCACCACTCCTACCGCTCCCACCACTCCTACCGCTCCCACCACTCCCACCGCTCCTACCGCTCCCACCACTCCTACCGCTCCCCACTCCCACCACTCCTCCCGCTCCCACCACTCCTACCACTCCCCACCACTCCTACCGCTCCCATCACTCCCACCACTCCTACCGCTCCCACCACTCCTACCACTCCCCACTCCCACCACTCCCCACTCCCACCACTCCTACCGCTCCCATCACTCCCACCACTCCTACCGCTCCCACCACTCCTACCGCTCCCATCACTCCCACCACTCCTACCGCTCCCACCACTCCTACCACTCCCCACTCCCACCACTCCTACCGCTCCCACCACTCCTACCGCTCCCACCACTCCTACCACTCCCCACTCCCACCACTCCCCACTCCCCACTCCCACCGCTCCCATCACTCCCACCACTCCTACCGCTCCCACCACTCCTACCACTCCCCACTCCCACCACTCCTACCGCTCCCACCACTCCTACCGCTCCCACCACTCCTACCACTCCCCACTCCCACCACTCCCCACTCCCCACTCCCACCACTCCTACCGCTCCCATCACTCCCACCACTCCTACCGCTCCCACCACTCCTACCACTCCCCACTCCCACCACGCCTACCGCTCCCACCACTCCTACCACTCCCCACTCCCACCACGCCTACCGCTCCCTCCGTGAATCTCCTCCATTTCCTGCAGCAGCAGCGGGACGGGCCTCATTAACGACAGCGCCACAAAAGACACGTCAGTTTGAAATGTCAGCCTCGCCTCAGAGACGAACACGGAGATGAGCCACCGCACGCTGAGCACGAGCAACTCCGACACACAGAGCGCCGAGCTACACCGACAGCTACACCAGCAGCTACACCGACAGATACACCGACAGATACACCAGAAGTTACACCAACAGATACACCGACAGATACACCGACAGCTACACCAGAAGTTACACCGACAGATACACCGACAGATACACCGACAGCTACACCAGCAGCTACACCGACAGCTACACCAGCAGCTACAACGCCAGCTACACCGACAGCTACATCGACAGATACACCGACAGATACACCAGCAGCTACAACGCCAGCTATACCGACAGCTACACCAGCAGCTACACCGACAGCTACGCCGACAGCTACACCAGCAGCTATACCGAGCTACACCGACAGCTACACCAGAAGCTACACCGACAGCTACACCAGCAGCTACACCGACAGATACAACAGCAGCTACACAGACAGCTACACCAGCAGCTACACCAGCAGCTACACCAACATATACACCGACAGCTACACCGACAGATACACCGACAGATACACCGCGCTACACCGACAGCTACACAGAGCTACACCGACAGCAACAACGCCAGCTACACCGACAGATACACCAGCAGCTACACCGACAGCTACACCAGCAGCTACACCGACAGCTACACCGAGCTACACAAACAGCTACACCAGCAGCTACAACGCCAGCTACAACGCCAGCTACACCGACAGCTACACCGACAGCTACACCGACAGCTACAACGCTAGCTACACCGACAGCTACACCAGCAGCTACACTGACAGCTACAACGCCAGCTACACCGACAGCTACAACGCCAGTTACACTGGCAACTACACAGACAGCTACATCGAGCTACACCGACAACTACACTGACAGCTACACCGAGCTACACCAGCAGCAACACCAACAGCTACACTGAGCTACACCGAGAGCTACACCAGCAGCTACACCAACAGCTACACCAGAAGCTACACCGACACCTACACCAGAAGCTACACCAGCAGCTACACCGACAGCTACATCAGAAGCTACACCGACAGCTACATCAGAAGCTACACCAGCAGCTACCCTGACAGCTACACCAGCAGCTACACCAGCAGCTACACCGACAGCTACACCAGAAGCTACACCAGCAGCTACACCGACACCTACACCAGAAGCTACACCAGCAGCTACACCGACAGCTACATCAGAAGCTACACCGACAGCTACATCAGAAGCTACACCGGCAGCTACCCTGACAGCTACACCAGCAGCTACACCAGCAGTTACATTACTGTATTACTGTTATTACTGTATTACTGTATTACTGTTATTACTGTTATTACTGTATTACTGTATTACTGTATTACTGTATTACTGTTATTACTGTATTACTGGTATTACTGTTATTACTGTATTACTGGTATTACTGATATTACTGTATTACTGGTATTACTGATATTACTGTTAATACTGTATTATTGATATTACTGTATTACTGTTATTACTGTATTACTGTATTACTGTATTACTGTATTACTGATATTACTGTATTACTGTATTACTGTTATTACTGTATTACTGTATTACTGATATTACTGTATTACTGGTATTACTGTTATTACTGTATTACTGGTATTACTGTTATTACTGTATTACTGGTATTACTGATATTACTGTATTACTGGTATTACTGATATTACTGTTAATACTGTATTATTGATATTACAGTATTACTGTTATTACTGTATTACTGTTATTACTGTATTACTGTTAATACTGTATTATTGATATTACTGTATTACTGATATTACTGTATCACTGATATTACTGTTAATGCTGTATTACTGTATTACTGTTAATACTGTATTATTGATATTACTACAGTACTGATATTAGCACAGTACTGATATTACTGTATTACTAATATTACTACAGTACTGATATTACTGTATTACTGATATTACTGTATTACTGATGTTACGGATATTACTGAATTACTAATATTATTGTATAACTGATATTGCTCTAGTACTGATATTACTGAATTACTAATATTATTGTATAACTGATATTGCTCTAGTACTGATATTACTGCAGTACTGATATTGCTCTAGTACTGATATTACTGCAGTACTGATATTGCTGTAGTTCTGATATCACCATGGCGCTCCAGGTGACGTCTGAGGTGCTTCTCCAGTGTGGTGCTGCAGTAGATCATCACTGCCCAAAGAAAAACACGTAGCTCCGTTTTCGTTGTTTTTTGTTGTTTTGTCATTTGAACACTGCTGCTGTTTAGGCTTTTATGATGAATGGACCAATAGAAACGCTCCAAAACAGCTCGGAAAACATTCCATTAAAGGTAAAGAAGATCTCCTCTCCTGTAAAGCTGCCATTTTGGAGATGCATGTTTTTCTTTGGACAGTGATGAAGATGATGATGAAGATGATGATGAAGATGATGATGAAGATGATGTCTCCTTATTAAATAATCGAGCACAGCACACATACCCAGCGTCCTTCAGTAAACACCAAACTACCAGCTGCTGGGTGTTACACAGCACTGCTCACTAGCAGAGAGGAGCTGGTTAGCATTAGCTTAGCTTAGTTCACCACAGAAGACTCTACGTCACAGATGGTGGGCATATATGTTTATCTTTATGTTTACATATGCGAGCGCTTCCTATTGGTCAGCATCAAGGAACACGTGGAAGGAGATGACAGGCTAGTCAGGAAAATACTAAAATTCTGATGTAAGACTTTTCGTTGAGGTGCTACAACAGAGGCTGTCACTCACTCCCGACGCTCGTACTCACTCCCGACGCTCGTACTCACTCCCGACGCTCGTACTCACTTCCGACACTCGTACTCACTCCCTTCAATCGTACTCACAGCCAACGCTCATACTCACTTCCGACACTCGTACCCGACACTCGTACTCACTCCCGACACTCGTACTCACTCCCGACACTCGTACTCGGGCCTGACACTGGAAATCTGTCAGCCTAGGGCTGTGCGATATGGGAAAAAATCTCATCACGAATTTTTTTTTCATATCAGTCGATATCGATAAATATCACAATATAAATCAAATCACTATTTCCTTTTTACTGTAAGTGAGATATGAAGGTATCAAAATTTAATTTTTTTCTTAAATTGTTTTTTTCAGACAAATAGACAAATGTACTGTAGAACATTACACAACTGTATTAACCACACACACACACACACACATATATATATATATATATATATGTGTGTGTGTGTGTGTGTGTGTGTATGTGTGTGTGTATGTGTGTGTGTGTGTAAGTGGAGTGTGTGTGTGTGTATGTGTGTGTGTGTGTGTAAGTGGAGTGTGTATGTGTTTGTGTGTGTGTGTGTATATGTGTATGTGTGTGTGTGTATGTGTGTGTGTATGTGTGTGTGTGTGTGTAAGTGGAGTGTGTTTGTGTGTGTGTATGTGTGTGTGTGTGTAAGTGGAGTGTGTATGTGTTTGTGTGTGTTTGTGTGTGTATGTGTTTGTGTGTGTATGTGTATGTGTGTGTGTGTATGTGTGTGTGTGTGTGTGTGTGTAAGTGGAGTGTGTTTGTGTGTAAGTGGAGTGTGTTTGTGTGTGTATGTGTTTGTGTGTGTGTGTGTGTATATGTGTATGTGTGTGTGTGTATGTGTGTGTGTAAGTGGAGTGTGTTTGTGTGTGTATGTGTGTGTAATACAGGTGTGTAATGTTGTGTATTAGTGTGAACAGTATTCAGACTGTGTTAATCAGGCTGTTACTGGTTCTTTAAGTTCTGAGTAAAGGACTCGTAGCGGTGAGTCGACTGTCGGCTCTAATGGTGAGTTGTTGGTTTAGTGACTCTGTTTCGGTAGAAAATAAAGTTTCTGTTCGGGTTTTTGGTTATAAAGTTAACTTTGTCTCAGCGTCTCACTCGAACTCCTACAGTAAACATGTTTATCGATTACCAAATTACGTCCACTAGCATAACGTGCGTCGATGCGTCGCTAAGGTGGCCACGCCCACTGAAAGCATGGATTTATCCAGAGCGCGAGCTGCAGCTACAATCACTCACGTTGATCTAACGTTGTGAGAGTGTTTCACACAGACACACAACAGTGTGGAGCTCCGTCAGCTCTGCACACAACAGTACAGCTGCTCCACACCAGACCTTAAAGATCAAACACCCCGTAGATCTTCATCAACACAGCAGCAGGACAGCACCTGTTTACCTGTTTACCTGATCTTATAGATTATTTATAGATTATTAACACGTGTATCATGTTTCTTTCATAGTAGTTTAACGTTTTCTGTTATTTTATTCTCTCTGCTCGACTGTGACGCTGCAGTAACGTATTACTAGCTCGTGGGTGAAGCTGCCGCTACGTCTACACTCTGTACTGTGTCGCTTCAACCAAACACGAAGTGGCTGGAACTCCAGTTCAGTCACCTGATTGGTTTGGGGCGGCGCTATTCTCATTCTTATTGGCTGTTCGTGTTGTCTCTCAAAACAGGGACGAAACTTAATTCTATCGACTACGACTTAAAGTTCTATCGAGGAAATGTTATTTCACAATAATTATCGCTATCGTTTTATCGCCCAGCCCTGTGTCAGCCACAGCAAAACCAGTCAATACCAGACTTAATCTGCGCCGTCTGACCCCAACTCAACCGAACCGCCCACCTCCACCGACTCAAAGTGCGAGTGAAGTCCAGCCGCAGCCCCAGACTAACGGAGCAGCGTTACAGTAAGAGGGTTCAGACTCGACCGCGTTCCTCCACACACAGAGCCTTCAGGACGTTTACAGAAGTCTCTGAAGCGTATTAGATCATCATCTCCATCACAACAGGCAGGAGCCTGGGGGCGGAGCCACACCGTTGAATCAAACAGATAACCTGGGCCTACATACCTCAAACCAATAGAAATACAAACACCAGCAGAAGCAGCGTGTTGCACAGATCTATAGTTTTAACTAATAAATAAAAAAATAAATAAATGTTTAATAATGAGAGTATATCTGACGCTGCAGCCTCCACTAAATTACATAACAGATATTAATACTTTCCGATATTTCGGTTATTTTTATTTGAGCTACTTCTCGCTGGCGCTGGGTCCGGACTCCGAGCAGGTCCGTCACTACTGGACTCCGGCGGTCCTGTTCTACCAAACTATATTTATTTTATCTCTAGAACTAAACAGGCGGATCTAGTAACATGAGCTCCGTTCTGATTGGCTGACTGGTAAAGAAGCAGGTGGGGCTGAAAACCTCCTTATGTCTAAGTGGGCGGGGCTAAACTGAGGAGGCTTAATAGAAATAAATTAATTGGTTCCGAATCAAAATCTGTGTATATATTCGAGCTGCAATTAAATACTGATAAACATGACTATTGCAATATTAGTTTAGTGATTGACTCCGTACTGACTCTGAAAGAGACAATATTGATCATTAATCAATAGCATAACGTTAAGCTCAGTGCAGACAGTGATGCGTTTAAACCCCCGACCACTAGAGGGCAGTGTTGTAATTTATCCTCAGATATAAGACTGGTCCACTCCAACGTAAACAAGTAGTGTAAGTGTGCACTGTTAATGTTAGCGCTAGCACGTCTATACATACAGTGGTGTGTTTCTATACGATAACAGTTTCAGTAAAATCAGATTTGAAATATCGTGATATCCGGAATCAGACCGTGTATCGCTCCGGCAGGTTCTCCTCACAGACTGAGCTGCTTTATTATTACTGTTTACTTTATTAAGTTAAAACAGGATTCATGTTTTTCAGATACGGGACTGAGTCAGATATCAATATTCTATTAAACTGATTATCTGATTATCTGATAATGAAATGATTTAATCACACATCCCCAAAAACAACAACCCCCTAATGTGATGAATACCAGTCTCTTTCAGTGCCCGTCATTCCGAAACGTTCTTGTCAGCACATACGGAATCGCGCTGGAACTGGAACCTGACTCGTACTGGAGCATTTGACTGGTTACAGGACTGTTTTATTCAGTCCTCTGATCTCAGATCAGACTCACTCCTATTCACGGATAATCCAACGTCTGCTTCAGCCGTCTGACACTATCATCACCGTCACAGGCCTGACTGACCACCATGCGGGAAGAGGTAGAGCTAAGTGTAGCGCTCATTACAGAGACCACCCAACAGAACCTGACTGGCTCCGAGCAGCTGGATCTAGAACTCGGTTCCACTTTGCTGCACCGCAGTGACGTAACCAGTGTCCACAGCGCGGTGGTCCACTGGTCAGCTGGTGCGAGCGCTGATTTGCTGGACTACATATTTAACTGCTGACTCGTTAACCGGTGACCCCTGCTGATCGCTGCCAGCTAGGACCCCCGGACCCCCTCCCCGGACCCCCTCCTGCACGCGGGGCTGAGTTGTAACACAAAATGGCTTTAAATGATGTTCTCAGAGGAGAGAATTCAGCCTGACCTACACGCCCTGCGGAGAAGATAAGCCTGTATCTCAAAGCCGTCCGACATCAAAGGGATTTTTATACCACGGCTCTGACATTTACAGAACAACGGAGCTGACACGCTCTCTCCGCGCCCGTCAGGCCCAAACGGGCCCCCGACTGAAAACCACTCCCCACCGGATCCAGAGCGCCGCTGGAGACGGATCGGCCTGCAGACGCCCGGAGTCGTGGACCGGATCCGCGCCTCACTTCCCACCACGAGCCCGTAAACAAACCCGGACGCCAGAAACAGCACCGCTCGGCACACGACCCGGCTTTGTTGTCACACACACTCACACACACACACACACACAAGCTGTCTGCACAGGGATCTTCAGCCTCTCTCTCTTAAAGAAACATCAGGACAATCACCGTCTCCTCTCCGACCAGTAAACGAGCGTCCAGTAAACAAGCGTCCAGTAAACGAGCGTCCAGTAAACTGATGAGCTGATTCTGTAACAGCAGGTCGTGTGTCCTCACTGTAACGTGTGTAAATCTGATGATGATCTAAATACAGTAAATAATCAGACTGTGTAAACTCTCTTCACTATTAATGGAAGTCAGTGGAACCGGAATGGTCTCCGAGTTATTCTGGAGCGTTTCTATTGGGCCATTCATCCTAACGCTGGACAATGAAATATATATATAAAAAAAATATACATACACATATATATAAACACTACAGTAATATTATATATTTAAAGAAAGATGATTATTCTAATGTTTTTTTTAAAAATAACATAAATATAAATGATTATTCTCTTTTTAAAAATCTGCAACTTACAATAATAATATTTACTGTCACATCTGATTCACTGCCTCAGATACAGCATCACCATAAACCATCATATTCCTAACACACACTTACACACACATACACACTCACACACACACATACACACTCACACACACACTCTCACACACACACATACACACTCACACACACACACTCTCACACACACACATACACACTCACACACACACTCTCACACACACCTCTCACACACACACACACTCTCACACACATACACTCTCACACACACACACACTCTCACACACACATACACTCACACACACACACTCACACACACACTCTCACACACACACATACACACTCACACACACACTCTCACACACACACATACACTCACACACACACACATACACTCTCACACACACACTCTCACACACACATACACTCACACACACATACACTCTCACACACACACATACACTCTCACACACACACTCTCACACACACATACACTCACACACACACATACACACACACACACACACACACACATACACTCACACACACACATACACTCACACACACACTCTCTCACACACACACTCTCACACACACATACACACACACACACACACACATACACTCACACACACAGACACACATACACACACACTCTCTCACACACACAGACACATACACACACACACACACACACATACACACACTCTCACACACACACTCTCACACACACACTCACGCACACACACACATATACACACACACACACATACACACACACAAACATACATTCACACACACACACACACACATACACACATACACACACACAAACATACATTCACACACACACACACACACACACACTCACACACACACACTCACACACACATACTCACACACACCTCACAATACTTCTCACGATATTCATTCATACAGACGTCTGATCAGCTACAAAAACATTAAATTTATTATATTAATTATATTAATTATATTAATTAAATTAATTATATTTATTAGATTAATTAGATTTATTAGATTTGGGTCCAGTCACTGTGTCTGTGCTACATTCATAAAGGAACTGAGGAGGTCAGCGTCAGTCCTGAACACACACAGTATACGCGGAGTACTTTAATCAGAGTTACGGTATATACGCTCATACGGTCCAGCTGTACACTACACACCGCGCTGCACTAGCTCCGCTCTCCCTCCACCCAAACCTCCCTCCACCCAAACCTCCCTCCACCCAAACCTCCTTCCACCCAAACCTCCTTCCACCCAAACCTCTCTCCACCCAAACCTCCTTCCACCCAAACCTCTCTCCACCCAAACCTCCCTCCACCCAAACCTCCTTCCACCCAAACCTCCTTCCACCCAAACCTCTCTCCACCCAAACCTCCTTCCACCCAAACCTCTCTCCACCCAAACCTCCCTCCACCCAAACCTCTCTCCACCCAAACCTCCTTCCACCCAAACCTCTCTCCACCCAAACCTCCCTCCACCCAAACCTCCTTCCACCCAAACCTCCTTCCACCCAAACCTCCTTCCACCCAAACCTCCCTCCACTCAAACCTCCCTCCACCCAAACCTCTCTCCACCCAAACCTCCCTCCACCCAAACCTCCTTCCACCCAAACCTCTCTCCACCCAAACCTCCCTACACCCAAACCTCTCTCCACCCAAACCTCCTTCCACCCAAACCTCTCTCCACCCAAACCTCCTTCCACCCAAACCTCTCTCCACCCAAACCTCTCTCCACCCAAACCTCTCTCCACCCAAACCTCTCTCCACCCAAACCTCCTTCCACCCAAACCTCCTTCCACCCAAACCTCTCTCCACCCAAACCTCCCTCCACCCAAACCTCCCTCCACCCAAACCTTCTACAGTCGCCGCTGGAGACGCTCTGATATCTCTCACACGTCCCACCTTATATAAACCTTACATAAACAGCAGCCCGGCAACACAGGGAGGTGCGGCTGGAGAGCTGGACTGTGTGGGCTTCACTCAAAGAGCAGCTCGGACCCCCAGACCAGCCTCTCCCTCTCCACTCTGGAACTTTCAGACCTTTCTTCCCAAATCTGATCATCCTGATTGTCCGAGACAGGTGCTGTGTAGGCCTAGCACATCCATTATTACTATTATTACTTGTATTATTATTATTATTATTAATGAAGGGTTCCAGTAGAGGAACCCTGAGCAGCTGAGAACCTCCGAGGTCACTCCGACAGGTGCAGCTCAGCCTCATGCAGTTTTAATCAGAGGAGAAACTTCACCAGACCCCATACGCCCCCCCACCCCCACCCCCCCCACACACTCAGCCCAGCTCCGCCAATACAGCGCCCTGCGTCAGCGCTCGCGCTTCCCGATCCACCAAAACACAAAAAGTAGCAGCCCTCTCGAGCTACCACGCATGCCCCTTTAGCGCGGGGAAAAGCGCTCGTGCCTTTCTCGCCTCCAATCAATAATTAAGCGCCCTCGAGCTCCTGGCTCACCTGAACCGGAGCTACCTGCGCGTCAACAGTCCGTTTTGACCCCCACCCCGCTTTTAAACAGCCCCCCCCCCACAAACCCACCCCCAACTCGCCCACCTATCCCCCTGCCTTCCAGCCGAGCTAGGGCACGAGACCCACCGCGCTCGGACCCCTCGCGCATCTCCGGTAACGGCTCATAACATCCGGCTACTTACGTGTAGTGCTGCGGGAAGCGGAGGATGGCGGCTCCGGGCGAGGACAGCGCGAGCAGGAGAAGAGCCGTCTGCGCGCAGACCAGGCAGAAGACGCTCGAGGACGGCGCGCGGATCGCCATTTTCCATTAAAAATGCAAGGAAGTGGCAGAGAGAGGGAGAGCGCGCGCGAGAGACAGGGACAGATAGAGAGATAGTGGAGATAGACGGGAGGAGGAGGAGGAAGAGAAGGAGACGCTCGGCGTTCTTCGGGGGTCTCGCGCCGCTGTGGGGGGCTTTTGAAAACGCCGCGTTCTCCTCGCGCCGTGTCGAGCGATGGCGGAGGCAGCTGAAGATCCGAGGCGCTGTTAAATCTCAATCTGAAACGGACTGAGGGAGGGAGGAGAGGAGGAGAGGAGGAGGAGGGGAGAGAGAGCGAGCGAGCGAGCGAGTGAGAGAGAGAGAGAGAGAGAGAGAGAGAGAGAGAGAGAGAGAGAGAAGCAGCGCGAGACTCGGAAAGGAGAAGACAGAGGCGGTGACGCTGCTGCCGCCACTGGTGCTGCTGTGACTCTCTCTCTCTCTCACTCTCTCTCGTTCCTACACGCCACAAGGGGGCGCGCCAAATGAGGCAGAGCTCTGACGTCTCACCGTAACGCCCTACATACAACACAGGTGTGATTATTTAAACATCAATAAAAGAATAATGAGGATGTTTGATGGTGTAAGTGAGTTTATCAGTAGTCAGTAGTGATTATTAAACTGAGTACTGAACTGAATGATCATTAAAAGAATAATGAGGATGTTTGATGGTGTAAATGAGTTTATCAGTAGTGATTATTAAACTGAGTACTGAACTGAATGATCATTAAAATAATAATGAGGGTGTTTGATGGTGTAAATGAGTTTATCAGTAGTCAGTAGTGATTATTAAACTGAGTACTGAACTGAATGATCATTAAAAGAATAATGAGGATGTTTGATGGTGTAAATGAGTTTATCAGTAGTCAGTAGTGATTATTAAACTGAGTACTGAACTGAATGATCATTAAAAGAATAATGAGGATGTTTGATGGTGTAAGTGAGTTTATCAGTAGTCAGTAGTGATTATTAAACTGAGTACTGAACTGAATGATCATTAAAAGAATAATGAGGATGTTTGATGGTGTAAGTGAGTTTATCAGTAGTCAGTAGTGATTATTAAACTGAGTACTGAACTGAATGATCATTAGAAGAATAATGAGGATGTTTGATGGTGTAAATTAGTTTATCAGTAGTCAGTAGTGATTATTAAACTGAGTACTGAACTGAATGATCATTAAAAGAATAATGAGGATGTTTGATGGTGTAAATGAGTTTATCAGTAGTCAGTAGTGATTATTAAACTGAGTACTGAACTGAATGACAATCTTCTGGACAAAAGGAAAAACGTGACTAACGACAAGCTGAATATGTAAAAGCAACTTTTACAGTGACAACTGATAATATTTATATTATTATTATTATTATTATTATTGTTGTTGTTGTTGTTGTTGTTGTTGTTGTTGTTGTTGTGTTTGTTGAAATTTTTGTTAAAGCTCATTTCAGGTTATATGTGCTAAGCACTCTTATTGTAGAGGGCGGGGCTAACACTGTGTTCTGGCCACTGCACAAAAACCATGATATCAAATCCCTAGAGGGCGCCCAAGTGTGAGTGCAATAAACAAAACTACATCAAATATCTATACATACTAACACGCCAGTATATGTTTATTTTTTTATTTTTTATGATGAGCTGATAAGCTTATTGGCTGATTAAAGTTAATTGCATTTAAATTTGTGCTCCATAGCAATCCATTCTTTTTTAGCTCTCTCTGTTGCTCCCTCTAGTGTCTGACCAGCCTGACTGAGACATCACTAACTGGCAGTTCTCCAAGTACTCTGTTACTCAGTACAAGTACTCTGTTACTCAGTACAAGTACTCTGTTACTCAGTACAAGTACTCTGATTGTTACTCAGTTATGAGAGGAGGGATGCTGTATGGTGGCTGGGTGGTAGTTAGTGCTACGGTCAGAGAATGTGGTGTTGATGACTGGCCAGCTATCCTGACCCATCGGCAGCTGACCAGCAGGTCTTCTGAGCTGCTGTGTTTAAAAGCATAGAGCTTCTCACATGTTCTTCTTTGCTATCATATACAGAGTGTGAACTGCGGGGGTCTGGGACCTCTGGGACCCCCGAATGTCCCAAAGTCAGAATTCTGGGTGGGTCTTAAAATTAATTAAAAAAAGTTATACTGAACGTTGAGGAAATACAGACGCTCAACTATGAATTCAGGAAAAGAGAATTTCGTACTGCTCCACCCGCCAATCAGCTTCTGCTGTTCTTAATAAACTAGAGCTGCAGCTCTGCTCTGCCTCAGGGGGGCGCTGTAGCAGACTGGCTCACTTAGGTGGTTCTTCATAGCCTAGTGATGGTAGCTATGACCGAGATAGCTCTGAAAACTTTTTGTATCTTAGAATTTCCTGAATTTCCAAAGCTTGGCGTAGAGATTGAGGTATTGGTGATTCTCAGACTGAAGACTGGGGAGATGATGAGGAAGATCTCAGTTAATGTGTGGAAGATCTACCAAACTAGAAAAAAAGAACTGCTTCTCTTCACGCCCCACAGAGCCGACAAGGAGGCCGGACCGGGTCTGACCACCGATAAGACTGGACACATAATTATGGAGATAAAGCCACAGAGTCCGCGGGTCGGTCTTCCTGGATACTTCATATCTGGATCTCTTGGTGCTCCGTTAGTTGTGAAGAACTATAAAATCGCGGCCTCTTTAGGAACGACTGATATCCGGATAAAACACCGGAGAGCAAACTGGCTTATCCGGCCAAGAGTGCTGAGCTAAACAGGAATATCACACACAAATTCCAAACCAACAGAATTCTGATAATGGCTGGTGTGTGTTTGTCACCCTGTGCTCGCAGGTGAGGGTAGATATGCTCCAGCAAGGTTGTGAGAAACGATAGTAAACCACAATAACACATTCAGTGCCTGGTGTTTATTCGGTGAAGATGAGAAAAAAAAACAAACAAATAAACAATCTATTTACAGAACAGGTTGGAAATTTCCTGGAAGTACGTTGGCTCCACTATCAGCCATCTCCTGTAACTGGAATGAGATCTTATATACCCTACACTGGTCTACTGAACCCAGCACACCTGTCCCTCTCCTCTGCAGGGGACACAACAATGTCCAAAGACAATAACTGATTAATTAGTCCAGGAAGACGCCGGAATGTGGACACAAGTTAAAAACGTGAAAAAGGACTTTATAAACTCATTTCCACACTTCATCTGTTCAACCAGCATTAAAGTCTGTGTGACTCGGAGATCAGAGGCTGAGACCTCGTCCCGAGTCAGACAGCACCATCTAAAAGCCTCACATTCAAAAATAATTAATGAATATAAAAAAATTAAGACCTAAAATACTTTGATGTGTAGTTTCTGAAAAGTGACTCTGAATTTACTGAAAGTTTATTTTAATGCTGGTTAGACTGCTAACCTGTTAGCATTCATGCTAAGTGAGTTTGGGATCTTTGAAGGTCTGACTGTCCTGAAAACGACGGAGACGCTAATGAAGACGCGCTGGACACTGACTGTCTCTCGTGTCTACTGTCTGAAGCTGAATGTGTCGCTGACTTTAACCTCCGAAACCAAAAAGAAACGTTTTGTTTTATTTTTAAAGATACAGTTAAAGTTGGGAGTGTGTTGTTGGTCATTAGTGAACAGACAGGAGTGATTTTCTCCTCCTCCTCTTCTTCACTCCTTACCAGTCCAGTAGAAACGTTCTGAGTTCAGTATGAAGCGTTCCTCTCTGAGAGCGTCTCCGGTGGTGGAGCAGCTCTAGTGTTCTCTCTGGTTCTTCTTCTGTTTCTGATGAACGTGGTTCCTCATCGGCGCCACTCGCTCACCAAGATCTTCAGCATCACTGTGTTTACTGTTCTCTCATTGGCTGCCTGTTTCTAATGATCTAACCGGGAGCAGCTTCTTCACCACCACTGACCAGAGATCAGAATACACAGCACTACTTCCTCATCCTCACATGCTGGACTGATTCAGCTCCACAATACAGTAACTATAAAATACAGTGTACTATCACCTCTTCAGGTACAAAGTGGTACTACAGTGACTCACTATCACCTCTTCAGGTACAAAGTGGTACTACAGTAACTCACTATCACCTCTTCAGGTACAAAGTGGTACAACAATCACTCACTATCACCTCTTCAGGTACAAAGTGGTACTACAGTGACTCACTATTACCTCTTCAGGTACAAAGTGGTACTACAGTGACTCACTATTACCTCTTCAGGTACAAAGTGGTACTACAGTAACTCACTATCACCTCTTCAGGTACAAAGTGGTACAACAATCACTCACTATCACCTCTTCAGGTACAAAGTGGTACTACAATGACTCACTATCACCTCTTCAGGTACAAAGTGGTACTACAGTGACTCACTATCACCTCTTCAGGTACAAAGTGGTACTACAGTGACTCACTATTACCTCTTCAGGTACAAAGTGGTACTACAATGACTCACTATCACCTCTTCAGGTACAAAGTGGTACTACAGTGACTCACTATCACCTCTTCAGGTACAAAGTGGTACTACAGTGATTCACTATCACCTCTTCAGGTACAAAGTGGTACTACAGTGACTCACTATCACCTCTTCAGGTACAAAGTGGTACTACAGTGATTCACTATTACCTCTTCAGGTACAAAGTGGTACTACAGTGACTCACTATCACCTCTTCAGGTACAAAGCGGTACTACAGTGACTCACTATCACCTCTTCAGGTACAAAGTGGTACTACAGTGATTCACTATCACCTCTTCAGGTACAAAGTGGTACTACAGTGGCTCACTATCACCTCTTCAGGTACAAAGTGGTACTACAGTGGCTCACTATCCAAGTGCTAC
>CM038723.1:41179712-41194712 GCA_021613375.1 Megaleporinus macrocephalus
TACTGGGGTTTGTTTATTAGTGAATAGTGAAACTCAGTAGTGATGTGTGTGCTGTTGGTGAGCGGTCAGGTGTTCTGAGACTGACCACTCTCCGTGAGGAAGAAGTGGGTACTGAGCTGTGATGAAGGAGTAGTGGTCACTCAGTACTGAAGGGTGTTAGTGTGCAGCTGCTGTTAGACTCTGAGTGGATGTTTCTGTGATGTAGGTAATCTGTGGCTGCAGAAGCTCCGCCCTCTTTCTCTTTAGCATGTTTACGTATGTAAGTGGTCTGTTCTGCTATTGGTCAGTGTCCAGTGTTAAGCGTGAGTTCTCACTCAGACACTGTATCACTGGTACACAGTGGTTCCCGACGCTCGTATCCGGCCTGGTTCTGGACATTTGCTGGATCGTGTGACCACCAGACTGAATCTGTGTCGTCTGATCCTGACATTAGACCCGCACGGTTCTGGAGTGAATTCAGTGAAGTTACTGCTGATCACCCGCCACATCAGGCAGCAGCCTTAACCACCCTAACCGTCAGAACTTCAATATAAAATATAAACTATTTCTAATTATTTCTAATTATTTCTAATAACTCAGATATCAGTGTGGACTGAAGTGACCATCGCTGGACTATCACACGGTCCTGCCCATGATCAGCTTCACCAGACCAGTATCAGTGTCACATGACCCAACAGTCACATGACCAGGCGTACCGTTGTGTAGTTGCCTCTTGCCGCTCTTGTTCTGTGTGTTTTCAGGGTGGGGGCTTTCCTCCGGTGGTCCGCTCACCCCCCCGGGCTTTGGGTCATCCTGGGCTGACCTCTTGCTCTTTGGTTCTGGAGGATGTGGCTCCGGATCCGTCGGTCCCTCCTGGCCTGCAGTCGCTCCCTCCAGCTGAGCTTTCTCCTCAGCCTCCCGCCTGACCTTCTCCTCCAACTCTGTTCATCAGCAGCACAGACATGAGCTCTCACTGTAACCACGGTTACGCCTTTTAAACATTAACCTTCTACAGTAACTATTATTATTATTATTATTATTATTAGTTACTATAATACCAAAGTGTTGATACACACAGAGTTCACTAGTGTGTGTGTATGTTTCACCACCTCCTAGTGTGTGTGTTCACTAGTGTGTGTGTGTGTGTGTGTGTGTGTGTTGACTAGTGTGTGTGTGTGTGTGTTCACTAGTGTGTGTGTGTGTGTGTGTTGACTTGTGTGTGTGTGCTGACTAGTGTGTGAGTGTGTGTGTGTGTGTGTTGACTAGTGTGTGTGTGTGTTCACTAGTGTGTGTGTGTGTGTGTTCACTAGTGTGTGTGTGTGTGTGTTGACTAGTGTGTGTGTGTGTGTGTGTGTTGACTAGTGTGTGTGTGTGTGTGTGTGTGTGTGTGTGTTCACTAGTGTGTGTGTGTGTGTATTGACTAGTGTGTGTGTGTGTGTGTTGACTAGTGTGTGTGTGTGTGTGTGTGTGTGTGTGTGTTGACTAGTGTGTGAGTGTGTGTGTGTGTGTGTGTGTTGACTAGTGTGTGTGTGTGTGTGTTGACTAGTGTGTGTGTGTGTGTGTTGACTAGTGTGTGTGTGTGTGTGTGTGTGTTGACTAGTGTGTGTGTGTGTGTGTGTGTTGACTAGTGTGTGAGTGTGTGTGTGTGTGTGTGTGTGTTGACTAGTGTGTGTGTGTGTTGACTAGTGTGTGTGTGTGTGTGTGTGTGTTTACTAGTGTGTGTGTGTGTGTGTGTGTGTGTGTGTGTTGACTATTTTGTGTTTGTGTGTGTTTACTATTGTGTGTGTGTGTGTTGACTAGTGTGTGTGTGTGTGTGTGTGTGTGTGTGTTGACTAGTGTGTGTGTGTGTGTGTGTGTTGACTAGTGTGTGTGTGTGTGTGTGTGTGTGTGTGTGTGTGTGTGTGTGTGTGTGTTGACTAGTGTGTGTGTGTGTGTGTGTGTGTGTGTGTGTGTGTGTGTTGACTAGTGTGTGAGTGTGAGTGTGTGTGTGTTAAATGTGTCTCAGCTTCCTGTGTGTAACAGTAACGGTCAGTAGTTTTGGATTAGGGGTTAAATCAGGACAGGGTGGTGGTCAGTCAGTAGGACCCCTATGACCGGTCCACTAGTGGGGGAGTGTGTGCAGACACGTCTGTGACGAGGTGCTGCCTCTTGTTTAAGACCCTCCCCTCAGATCACCGGACGCTGAGTTCAGATCCAAACCTGGATCACGGTCTCCTGGTTTTACTGCAGACCGGCGTTTCTGTGTGTTTCAGTAATCTGAGTGTGTAAAGAACACCTGGATCTGAACGACCAGGTAACCCGGTAACCAGGTAACCAGGTAATCCTGTGCAACCTGATTTTCACACCTACTAACCTTTGGCTGCGCGAGCCTTCCACCTCTCCCGGTTCTGGTAGACCTGCTCGTTCCACAGGGCCTTGAAGTGCTTGAGGTCGACGGCCAGCAGGGAGCAGTTGTGAGCGGCGCTGGTCTCCGAGACTCCACTGTTCACACTGCGGCGCTTCCCCTCCGCCGTGATGTTGCTCAGACTGAGGAGACATAACACGTCTCATACCATCTCGTACACTAACATACAGTCTCGTACAGTCTCATACAGTCTCCTAGAGTCTCCTACGGTCTCATACAGTCTCATACAGTCTCATACAGTCTCATACGGTCTTATACAGGTCACATACAGTCTTATACAGTCTCCTAGAGTCTCACACGGTCTCATACAGTCTCCTAGAGTCTCATACAGTCTCATACGGTCTTATACAGGTCACATACAGTCTCATACAGTCTCCTAGTGTCTCACACGGTCTCATACAGTCTCCTAGAGTCTCATACAGTCTCATACAGTCTCATACCGTCTCCTACAGTCTCACACGGTCTCATACAGTCTCATACAGTCACATACAGTCTCATACAGTCTCCTAGAGTCTCATACGATCACATACAGTCTCATACGGTCTCATACAGTCACACACAGTCTCCTAGAGTCTCACACAGTCACATACAGTCTCATACAGTCTCATACAGTCTCATACAGTCTCATACGGTCTCATACAGTCACATACAGTCTCATACAGTCTCCTAGAGTCTCATACGGTCTCATACAGTCTCATACAGTCTTAAAGTCACATACAGTCTCATACAGTCTCCTAGAGTCTCATACGGTCTCACACAGTCTCATACAGTCTCATACAGTCTCCTAGAGTCTCATACAGTCTCATACAGTCTTATACAGTCTCACACAGTCTCATACAGTCTCACACGGTCTGATACAGTCTCATACAGTCTCATACAGTCTCCTAGAGTCTCATACAGTCTCATACAGTCTCATACAGTCTTACACAGTCTCATACAGTCTCACACGGTCTGATACAGTCTCACATGGTCTCATACAGTCTCATACGGTCTTATACAGTCACATACAGTCTCATACGGTCTTATACAGTCACATACAGTCTCCTACAGTCACATACAGTCTTATACAGTCTCACACAGTCTCCTACAGTCTCAGTTTCATACAGTCTTATAGTCTCACACTGTCTGACAAAGTCTAATACAGTCTCATACCGTCTCACAGTCTCATACAGTCACATAGTCTTATACCGTCTCACAGTCTCATACAGTCACATAGTCTTATACCGTCTCACAGTCTCATACAGTCACATAGTCTTATACCGTCTCACAGTCTCATACAGTCACATAGTCTTATACCGTCTCATACGTTGTCACGGCGCAGAGACAATTAGTTGTTTTTCGTCATTTCTGAAGTAAATAAAGAAATATGAGCTCCTCCACTGCCGCCATGTTTGATTTACTCCGTACAGCCCTCTGCTGGACGTGTTGCTCAGCAACCATGCCACCGGAGCTGATGCAGAGCAGTTTGTGGGCAGTGACGGTTATATGGCTTGAAACAGACGTAGAGGGAGAATAAATGATCCTGAAGAAAGGTTCTCTACGTGGGTGTGTTCCACTCCGACACTCACGCTTTAGAAAAACACCAGCATTATAGGTATGAGCTCATTCTGTAACACTGAGAGTGATCTGCCAGAGTGCACTGCAGTGTGTTTGGACATTTCCATCCTTAATGAGAGGCCAAATGCCAGAACTGACCAGTCGTCCAGCTCTGGGCGAGCATTAGAGTGATTAGAGTGAATAGAGTGATTAGAGTGATTAGAGTGATTAGTGTGAGATTTATAGATTAAAACAGAGTCGGGCAGGATTCCAGCGAGAAGACTGATTTCAGTAAACGACTGATAACAGTCACTCCTACAGCAAGGAGCCCCGACTGGTAACACATGTTAATATGATGTAATGACTCTAAATTATTAATACCTGTTATAAAAATCACTAAATTATCATTTATCATGATTTATTAATAAATTAACTTTTTATTCTAAATATTTAATATACAGACACCAACATTATTACTGACGCGCAATGCCTTAGCGTCAGCTGCTTCTCCTGGTTTGTGGATCCTGAAGGTGAAAGTCCAGTCTTAGTAGTGAACATACTAGTTCACTAATAAAGGAGTGTGAAGCTCAGAGACACTCCCGTTCAGTGTATCGAGCTGTTTACTGAGTGTGAATGTTTCCTGCTAGAAAGCGGAGCTCCTTTAACTGACACTCTCCTTCTCCGTCAACACCGACACACAGCTTCACAACAACTCCAGCACTGTGTCACTCTCTCCTCCACCCTCTCTGTTCACCATTTACACTAACGTGGTGTGTGATGTCACCGCTGATGTCAGAAATGTTGAGTTCTAGCTCAAACTGTAAAGACTGAACAGTAGCATGTTTAGTAGCTAGCTGTGCTCCAGCGTGACGTCACTACCCGCTGATCACGTCAGTAGATACAACAATGGAGACCAACGTGCAGCGGATTTTACACAAAATCTAATAAATCTGATACTTTTAGTGATTTTTAACACAAAATCTAATAAATCTGATACTTTTAGTGATTTTTAGAACGTGTCCTAATAATTTAGAGTCATTACATCATATTAACTCTTACAACCCCGCCTGTCTGACATTTAGTAACACTCTGACACAGTTTTTGCCCCATTTAAATCCAGTTTAAGTTCTGCTTAAGTTCAGTTTAAGATCAGTTTAAGATCAGTTGAAGTTCAGTTTAAGATCAGTTTAAGTTCTGCTTAAGTTCAGTTTAAGATCAGTTTAAGATCAGTTTAAGATCAGTTTAAGTTCTGCTTAAGTTCAGTTTAAGTTCAGTTTAAGATCAGTTTAAGTTCAGTTTAAGATCAGTTTAAGTTCTGCTTAAGTTCAGTTTAAGTTCAGTTTAAGTTCTGCTTAAGTTCAGTTTAAGTTCTGTTTAAGATCAGTTTAAGTTCAGTTTAAGATCAGTTTAAGTTCTGCTTAAGTTCAGTTTAAGTTCAGTTTAAGATCAGTTTAAGTTCAGTTTAAGATCAGTTTAAGTTCAGTTTAAGTTCTGCTTAAGTTCTGCTTAAGTTCAGCTTAAGATCAGTTTAAGGTCAGTTTAAGGTCAGTTTAAGATCAGTTTAAGGTCAGTTTAGTTCACCTGTACTGCATACAATACCTGCTGCATAATCGATAATACGTTTTCATATTAGAGCTAAACTGAAGACCCAACTCATTAGATTAACTTAAATAGATACTAAATAAGAATTAACCAATCACAGCACAGCTGGAAGTACAATGACTGTAAACAAGTTGAGTGAAATATAATATAATATAATATAATATAATATAATATAATATAATATAATATAACATAATATAATATAATATGACATAATATAATATAATATAATATAACATAACATAATATAATATAACATAACATAACATAACATAACATAACATAATATAACATAACAACAATATAATATAACATAACATAACAACAATATAATATAACATAATATAACAACAATATAATATAACATAACATAACAACAATATAACATAACATAACATAACATAATATAACATAATATAACATAATATAAAATAGCATAGTATAATATAATATAATAAAATATAATATAATATAATATAATATAACATAACATAATATAATATAATAAAATATAATATAATATAATATAATATAATATAATATAACATAACATAACATAATATAATATAACATAATATAATATAATATAATAAAATATAATATAATATAATATAATATAATAAAATATAATATAACATAGTATAATATAATATAATAAAATATAATATAATATAACATAATATAATATAATATAATATAATATAATAAAATATAATATAATATAATATAACATAATATAATATAATATAATATAATATAATATAACATAATATACAGAACTGGATCCTCATTAGTGTATAATTACCCGTAACTACTAATCACTTCTCGTCACTTCATATCTACATACCAGCAGCTCATCTTCCTGCAGATACTACCACCACCATGTTTCTACAGGAGCCCAGCACAGACATTTACACTGAAGCAGCAGCTTGAACTAGGTGGCGCTATAACACTAAAGTTCAACTTCTTAATCACCAGCTCCTTGTTTGTATTTTCCTGTTCCACCTTAAATGGTGCAACAGTTACATCCTGCCTGACATTCAGTTTCTTACCCCACTCCACCTTAAATAGCACAAACAAGGAGCTGCTAAAATAGAAGCTGAACATCTGGACCAGGATGCAACTTCTGCACCATTTAAGATGGAATGGTAAAATCTGGGAATCAAGAGCGTGACTGTCTTAACAGTTTCTGACTTAAAGTTTAAAATTAGAATAAAAACTAACAAAGAAAAAAACCTGAGAAAAATATGAAGAGAAATTAAATACTGAGGCTGCAATACACAACCTCTCCACTAGAGGCCACACTGCTCCATTCAATCAGCTGCTGTAAACAGAAAGAGTTTAGTTTTGTATTAAAATGTTTCAGGGCTGCGAGCAGGCGGGCGTTTCCTCTGAACTGAAGGTCCAGCCAGTCGTGGATTTGGACCGAGAGGTAAAATATGTAAATGTGATTTCGGTGAAGCGGCGGATCGGACGCGGTGCCGGTCCAGCGTGAGCAGGACACTGATTATTCAGACCAGCTCTATTGTTTAATCAGCGAAACAGAATCAGAACTTCAGCAGGAGCTGCAGAACACCAGCAAGCGGTCAGTCCCCCCGGCCGGCCGCGTGCTCTGTGGTGATTGGTTCTCAGACTTGTGTATCTGGATCACTGTGATTGGATCGGCGTGCGAGAGGAGGAGCTCTGTTTATCCAGGACGCAGAACCGCTGATGGCTGAACTGATTGGTTAAGTGCTGCGTTCTATCTGATCGACCGGAACCGTACAGCAGTCAATAGGCACTCGGTCAAAAAGGGGCGGAGCTCCTGACCTTGACCTGCGGAAGCCAGCCAGGCCGGAGTGGGCCGCCTCGTCGATCAGGGGGGTCACGATCTTCTCCGTCATGTCCGTTAGAACGGTGAAGGTGGGAACGACGATGAAGTCGATGAAGCCTGGACACGAACACATCACACAAGCGGTCAGTAACATTCACTGTCCAAACAGTACACCAGCTTCAGAGGAGTGCTAACACACTTCACTCCTCACTCTCCAACCGGTCACTCAGTCTACACTACTGAACAGGAGTGATCCTGAGACTTCTGAGACACAGATCGAGATAGAGAAGGTGATTAAGATCATTAGAGTCACTAGTGATCTGAAGAAAGGGGTGAGCTAGAGGAGTCAGGGTGGGATCACGAGAGTCACTAGTGATCTGAAGAAAGGGGTGAGTTAGAGGAGTCAGGATGGAAGTCAGGTGGAATCACTAGAGTCACTAGTGATCTAAAGAAAGGGGTGAGGTAGAGGAGTTGGGGTGGGATCACTAGAGTCACTAGTGATCTGAAGAAAGGGGTGAGTTAGAGGAGACGGAATGGAAGTCGGGGTGGGATCACTAGGGTCACTAGTGATCTGAAGAAAGGGGTGAGTTAGAGGAGTCGGAATGGAAGTCGGGGTGGGATCACTAGAGTCACTAGTGATCTAAAGAAAGGGGTGAGTTAGAGGAGTCGGGGTGGAAGTCAGGGTGGGATCATTAGTGTCACTAGTGATCTGAAGAAAGGGGTGAGTTAGAGGAGTCGGGGTGGGATCATTAGAGTCACTAGTGATCTGAAGAAAGGGGTGAGTTAGAGGAGATGCAATGGAAGTCAGGGTGGGATCATTAGTGTCACTAGTGATGTGAAGAAAGGGGTGAGTTAGAGGAGATGGAATGGAAGTCGGGGTGGGATCATTAGTGTCACTAGTGACCTGAAGAAAGGGGTGAGTTAGAGGAGTCGGGGTGGGATCATTAGAGTCACTAGCGATCTGAAGAAAGGGGTGAGTTAGAGGAGTCAGGATGGAAGTCGGGGTGGGATCATTAGTGTCACTAGTGACCTGAAGAAAGGGGTGAGTTAGAGGAGTCAGGGTGGGATCATTAGAGTCACTAGTGATGTGAGGTCTGTATTGGAGGTTCAGCTGAAGCGGATACTGTGGCAGGTTCTGTTGGTGTTTGTGCTGCTCACCGATCTGGGATTGGGCCACCATGGTAGACTTGCGGTCACACAGCGGGGAGAAGGGCAGTCCAAGCTCCGCCTCCTTGTCACCCTGAATACACAGATAAACAGAAATCTGCACTTCTACATTCCCTCAGATCACATAACACAGATCACATGACCTCCACTGTATCGAACCACTTATAAACAAAGACTTCTAATCTTTCTGGTTTAGAAATAAACTCACGATAAACCAGACGCTTGACTGTTTATTAGAGATATTTGGGTGACACTCTCCTTTACAGTCCTGTTGGCTGTATATATGATCGAGGTGAGTATGCGATTATTGATCCCGAAGGAAATTTAGCAACTACACTGACAATACACTACAACTACACTACAATACACTACACTACAACTACACTGACAATACACTACAACTACACTACACTACAACTACACTGACAATACACTACAACACACTACACTACAACTACACTACACTACAACTACACTGACAATACACTACAACACACTACACTACAACTACACTACACTACAACTACACTGACAATACACTACAACACACTACACTACAACTACACTGACAATACACTACAACTATACTACAACACACTACACTACAACTACACTGACAATACACTACAACTATACTACAACACACTACACTACAACTACATTGACAATACACTACAACTATACTACAACACACTACAACTACACTACAACACACTACACTACAACTACACTGACAATACACTACAACTATACTACAACACACTACACTACAACTACACTACAACACACTACACCACAACTACACTGACAATACACTACAACTACACTACAACACACTACACTACAACTACACTGACAATACACTTCAACTACACTACAACACACTACACTACAACTACACTGACAATACACTACAACTATACAACAACACACTACACTACAACTACACTGACAATACACTACAGCTATACTACAACACACTACACTACAATACACTACACTACAATACACTACACTACAATACTCTACAACTACAATGACAATACACTACAACCATACAACTACACTACAATACACTACAACTATAATACAACTATACTGACAATACACTCCAACTACACTCCAACTATACTACAATTACATTTACACTACAATACACTACAACTATACTACAATACACTACAACTACACTACAATACTCTACAAGTACAATGACAATACACAACAACCATACTACAACTACACTACAATACACTACAACTATACTACAACTACACTATAATACACTCCAACTACACTACAACTATACTACAACACACTACACTACAACAACACTGACAATACACTACAACTATACTACAACACACTACACTACAACTACACTGACAATACACTACAACTATACTACAACACACTACACTACAACTACACTGACAATACACTACAACACACTACAATACACTACAACTACACTACAATACTCTACAACTACACTGACAATACACTACAACTACACTACAATACTCTACAATACACTACAACTACACTGACAATACACTACAACTACAATGACAATACACTACAACCATACTACAACTACACTACAATACTCTACAACTACAATGACAATACACTACAACCATACTACAACTACACTACAATACACTACAACTATACTACAACTACACTACATTTACACTACAATACACTACAACTATATTACAACTACACTACATTTACACTACAATACACTACAACTATACTACAACACACTACAATACACTACAACTATACTACAACACACTACAATACACTACAACTACACTACAACACACTACAATACACTACACTACAATACTCTACAACTACAATGACAATAAACTACAACCATACTACAACTACACTACAATACACTACAACTATACTACAACTACATTACATTTACACTACAATACACTACAACTATACTACAACTACATTACATTTACACTACAATACACTACAACTATACTACAACACACTACAATACACTACAACTACACTACAATGACAATACACTACAAACATACTACAACTACACTACAATACACTACAACTATACTACAACTACACTAAACTGTACTACAACTATACTACAACTACACTACATTTACACTACAATACACTACAACTATACTACAACACACTACAATACACTACAGCTATACTACAACACACTACAATACACTACAACTATACTACAACACACTACAATACACTACAATACTCTACAACTACAATGACAATACACTACAACCATACTACAACTACACTACAATACACTACAACTATACTGACAATACACTACAACTACACTCCAACTATACTACAACTATACTGACAAAACACTAAAACTACACTACAACTACACTAAAACTACACTACAATACACTACAATACACTACAACACACTACAACTACACTGACAATACACTACAATACACTACAACTACACTGACAATACACTACAACTACACTACAATACATTACAATACACTACAACTACACTACAATACACTACAACTACACTACAATACATTACAATACACTACAACTACACTACAATACATTATAATACACTACAACTACACTGAAAATACACTTCAACTACATTATAACTACAGCTTATAGTATATGGAAGTGGAGTGTATAGTATATGGAAGTGGAGTGTAGAGTCTATGGAAGTGGAGTGTATAGTATATGGAACTGGAGAGTAGAGTATACGGAAGTGGAGTGTATAGTATATGGAACTGGAGTGTAGAGTATATGGAAGTGGAGTGTATAGTATATGGAAGTGGAATGTATAGTATATGGAAGTGGAGTTTATAGTATATGAAACTGGAGCGTATAGTATATGGAAGTGGAGTGTATAGTATATGAAACTGGAGCGTACAGTATATGGAACTGGAGTGTATAATATATGGAAGTGGAGTGTATAGTATATGAAACTGGAGCGTATAGTATATGGAACTGGAGTGTATAGTATATGGAAGTGGAGTGTATAGTATATGAAACTGGAGCGTATAATATATGGAACTGGAGTGTATAGTAAATGGAAGTGGAGTGTATAGTATATGAAACTGGAGTGTATAGTATATGAAAGTGGAGCATATAGTATATGGAACTGGAGTGTATAGTATATGGAACTAGAGTGTATAGTATATGAAACTGGAGTGTATAGTATATGGAACTGGAGTGTATAGTATATGGAACTGGAGTGTATAGTATATGGAAGTGGAGTGTATAGTATATGAAACTGGAGTGTATAATATATGAAAGTGGAGCATATAGTATATGGAACTGGAGTGTATAGTATATGGAACTAGAGTGTATAGTATATGGAACTGGAGTGTATAGTATATGGAACTGGAGCATATAGTATATGGAACTGGAGTGTATAGTATATGAAACTGGAGTGTATAGTATATGGAACTGGAGTGTATAGTATATGGAACTGGAGCGTATAGTATATGGAACTGGAGTGTGTAATATATGGAAGTGGAGTGTATAGTATATGAAACTGCAGTGTATAGTATATGAAACTGGAGTGTATAATATATGAAAGTGGAGCATATAGTATATGGAACTGGAGTGTATAGTATATGGAACTAGAGTGTATGGTATATGGAAGTGGAGTGTATAGTATATGGAACTGGAGTGTATAGTATATGGAACTGGAGTGTATAGTATATGGAACTGGAGTGTATAGTATATGTCGTTAGTGCTGGACTGGAGTGTGAAGTGTAATCCTGGTTCTAAATGAAAGTCTTTGTTAGGCTGTGTGTGTAGTAACAGGTGGTGTTATTGAAGTTAAGGTGGAGATCAAAGGCAGAACCTCTTTGTTCTGTATGAAAGGGTTAAACTTCTACAGACTGATAGAGCTCGTTAACCTCCTGAACTGCAAATCTCACCATCCCACCAACCTGCGGTGCAACTGACACCAACAACAAGTCTGAGTCTGTGCCCTCCACCCCTTCCTCTCTCTCTCTCTCTCTCTCTCTCTCTCACATCCCCTCATACAGTGGTCTCTTATCACATCATCATCTCTTCCTCTCCCTCACACCTCCCCCCTCTCTCTAATACCCCCCTATACAGTGGTCTCTTATCACCCCATCATCTCTTCCTCTCCCACTTCCTCTTATCACCCCCCCCCCCCCCCAACACCAGAGTCAACACGACAAACAAAAACAAACAGTGGCCAAAATGTTTCTGTGATAAAAAATATGAACAGTAATATTTACTCCTGCAGGTAAACGTCACCTGCAACACGAAGCCACCCAGATTAGACTATCAGACTAGTAATAAACAGTACTCAGTGGTTTAATCAGTACAGTCAGTAATAAACAGTGCTCAGTAGTAAATGTGCTGAACTGAGCTCTGTAATAACGTGTAATAACACTGTTAAATAGTGTAGCAGTGAGAGTTCAGTACTCAGAACTGTAAACCTGTAATAACACTGTTAAATAGTGTAGTAGTGAGAGTTCAGTACTCAGAACTGTAAACCTGTAATAACACTGTTAAATAGTGTAGTAGTGAGAGTTCAGTACTCAGAACTGTAAACCTGTAATAACACTGTTATATAGTGTAATAGTAAGAGTTCCGTACTCAGAACTGTAAACCTGTAATAACACTGTTAAATAGCGTAATAGGGAGAGTTCAGTACTCAGAACTGTAAACCTGTAATAACACTGTTATATAGTGTAATAGTGAGAGTTCAGTACTAAGAACTGTAAACCTGTAATAACACTGTTATGTAGTGTAATAGTGAGAGTTCAGTACTCAGAACTGTAAACTTGTAATAACGCTGTTAAATAGCGTAATAGTGAGAGTTCCGTACTCAGAACTGTAAACCTGTAATAACACTGTTATATAGTGTAATAGTGAGAGTTCAGTACTCAGAACTGTAAACCTGTAATAACACTGTTATATAGTGTAATAGTGAGAGTTCAGTACTCAGAACTGTAAACCTGTAATAACACTGTTAAATAGTGTAGTAGTGAGAGTTCAGTACTCAGAACTGTAAACCTGTAATAACACTGTTATATAATGTAATAGTGAGAGTTCAGTACTCAGAACAGTAAACTTGTAATAACGCTGTTATATAGTGTAATAGTGAGAGTTCAGTACTCAGAACAGTAAACTTGTAATAACGCTGTTATATAGTGTAATAGTGAGAGTTCAGTACTCAGAACAGTAAACTTATAATAACGCTGTTATATAGTGTAATAGTGAGAGTTCAGTACTCAGAACTGTAAACCTGTAGTAACGCTGTTAAATAGCGTAATGGTGAGAGTTCAGTACTCAGAACTGTAAACATGTAATAACGATGTTAAATAGCGTAATAGTGAGAGTTCAGTACTCAGAACTGTAAGCCTGTAATAACGCTGTTATATAGCGTAATAGTGAGAGTTCAGTACTCAGAACTGTAAACCTGTAATAACGCTGTTATATAGTGTAATAGTGAGAGTTCAGTACTCAGAACTGTAAACCTGTAATAACACTGTTATATAGTGTAATAGTGAGAGTTCTGTACTCAGAACTGTAAACCTGTAATAACGCTGTTATATAGTGTAATAGTGAGAGTTCAGTACTCAGAACTGTAAACCTGTAATAACACTGTTATACAGTGTAATAGTGAGAGTTCAGTACTCAGAACTGTAAACCTGTAATAACGCTGTTATATAGTGTGATAGTGAGAGTTCAGTACTCAGAACTGTAAACCTGTAATAACGCTGTTCTATAGTGTGATAGTGAGAGTTCAGTACTCAGAACTGTAAACCTGTAATAACGCTGTTATATAGTGTGATAGTGAGAGTTCAGTACTCAGGACTGTAAACCTGTAATAACGCTGTTATATAGTGTGATAGTGAGAGTTCAGTACTCAGAACTGTAAACCTGTAATAACACTGTTATATAGTGTAATAGTGAGAGTTCAGTATTCAGAACTCTAAACCTGTAATAACGCTGTTATATAGTGTAATAGTGAGAGTTCGGTACTCAGAACTGTAAACCTGTAATAACACTGTTATATAGTGTGATATTGAGAGTTCGGTACTCAGAACTGTAAACCTGTAATAACGCTGTTATATAGTGTGATAGTGAGAGTTCAGTACTCAGAACTGTAAACCTGTAATAACGCTGCTATATAGTGTAATAGTGAGAGTTCAGTACTCAGAACTGTAAACCTGTAATAACGCTGTTATATAGTGTAATAGTGAGAGTTCTGTACTCCGAACTGTAAACCTGTACTAACGCTGTTATATAGTGTGATAGTGAGAGTTCAGTACTCAGAACTGTAACCCTGTAATAACGCTGTTATATAGTGTAATAGTGAGAATTCAGTATTCAGAACTGTAAACCTGTAATAACGCTGTTATAAAGTGTAATAGTGAGAGTTCAGTACTCAGAGCTGTAAACCTGTAACAACACTGTTATATAGTGTAATAGTGAGAGTTCAGTA
>CM038723.1:41197212-41202212 GCA_021613375.1 Megaleporinus macrocephalus
CACACACAGATATACACACACGCATATATACACACACACATATATAGCACACCTAAACACACACACACACTGATATATACACACACACAGGCACACACACAGATACACACACGCTATATATACATACACACACATACACAGATACACACACACATACATATACACAAACATATACATTAACGCACACACACCTATACACACACACATACATTAACACACACATAGATATACACACACACACGCATACTCACTCATACACACACACATACACACACACACGCACACACACATATATACACACACACATACACACACATACACACACCTATACCTACACACACACACAGATATATACACACACATATGTACACACACACAGATATACACACACACACCTATACACACAGATATACACACACACACACACACACACACACAGATATACACACACACAGATACACACACAGATATACACACATACACACACACATACATACACACAGATATACACACACAAACACACACACATATATATACACACACATACATTCACACACACACACACACACACACACAGATATACACACACAAACACACACACACAAACACAAACACACACACATATATATATACACACACATACACACATTCACACACACACACAGATATACACACACACACATATATACACACACAGATACACACACACACACAGATACACACACGCATATATACACACACACACATACACACACACACACATATATATATATACACACACACACACACACACAGATATACACACACACATACATACACACACACAGATATACACCCACAAACACACACACATACATACACACAAATACACACACACACACACTCACTCTCTCTCCTGCTCACCTGTCTGAAGAACTCCTCGAGCAGGGAGGTGGTCCAGCGGTGGTGGAGGTCCCAGTTCTTGGCGGGGTGGCTGATGTCGGCCGTGTGCAGCAGCAGTGAAAGAGCTTTGGACTTGTCGATCCTGTGAACAACACAAACGGCGTCAGACTCCGAATCAGACGATACACGTCCTCCGCCTGGTCTGATCTCCTCCGCCTGGTCTGATCTCCTCCGCACGGCCCGTATCTCCCACCCCTCACTCTCCCGCCGGCGCCGCCTCCGGCTCCTCTCGCTTCTCCCCTCTCCTGAGAAACGAGCTCCACCACCACACATACCAATACACACTTCCACTACTTACTCCTACTCCCCACCTTACTCCCCTTTTACTCTCCCCTACTCCCCCCTTACTCCCCACCTTATTGCCCTTTACTCCCCACCTTACTCCTCCCTACTCCCCTCCACTTACTCACTACCCCCCCAGTAATACTTCATTAATACTCAGAGAGAGTTACAGCAGCATCAGAGTTTACACCTCCAAACAGTGGATATCAGAAAAGAACAAATGAAAGGAGAGAGGAGAAAAGAAGAGAGGAGTTCAGAACAGTTGAGAAGAGAAAAGCTGAGAACAGTTGAGAACAGAAGAGAAGAGTTGAGAAAGGAAGAGTAGAGAAGGAAAGAGGTAAGAACAGAAGTGGTAAAAAGATAAGGGAAGACAGGTGAGAAGAGAAAAAGCAAAATGAGAATAGAAAAGAGGAGAAGACAAGAAAAGAAAAAAAGAAAAATAACAGAAAAAGAGAGAAGAGACGAGTAAAAAAGAGAAGAGAAGAGAAGAGAAGAGAAGAGAAGAGAAGAGAAGAGAAGAGAAGAGTACAGAAAGGGGAGAAGAGCAGAAGAGAAAAGAGGAATAAAGAAAGTAGGAGAAGAGAAGAGAAGAAAGAAAGAGAGAAGAGAAGAAAGGAGAAGAGAAGATAGTGGAGAAGACAAGAGAAGAGAAGATAGTGGAGAAGAGAAGAGAAGAAAGGAGAAGAGAAGAGGAGAGGAGAGAAGAGGAGCGGAGAGGAGAGAAGAGGAGAGGAACATGGTCTCCTCACCCCTCTGGTTGCTGTAGGAAGTTCTTCATGGCTTTGACCTGCTGAAAATGGCAGGACATGTCCGTGGCCAGCACCATCTCCACCACCAGCGCCCGGAACTCCCTGAGAACATCAGGAACATTCAGCAGCCATTAAACCAGAAGACCATCAACCTTCTCCACACTGTCGCTACGGCAACATCATCAGGAAATCAGATTTCACCTCATAATCATTTCAGATGATCATCAAGAGGAAACGAGTTCATAAACCTGATCAACCTGCAGTTACCATACTCCACTCCTACTCCACTCCTACTCCTACTCCACTCCTACTCCACTCCTACTCCTACTCCACTCCTACTCCACTCCTACTCCTACTCCACTCCTACTCCACTCCTACTCCACTCCTACTCCACTCCTACTCCTACTCCACTCCTACTCCACTCCTACTCCTACTCCACTCCTACTCCACTCCTACTCCTACTCCACTCCTACTCCACTCCTACTCCACTCCTACTCCACTCCTACTCCTACTCCACTCCTACTCCACTCCTACTTGGCTCCTACTCAGCTCACACTCCTACCCTGCTCCTACTCCACTCCACTCATACTCTATTCATACTCCACTCATACTCCACTCCACTTATACTCAATTCATACTCCACTCATACTCAATTCATACTCCACTCATACTTCACTCCACTCATACTCTATTCTACTACTCTACACATTCATACCACTCCACTCCACTCATCCACTCACTCACTCCATTCATACTCCACTCATACTCCACTCCACTCATACTCTATTCATACTCTATTCATACTCCACTTATACTCCACTCAACTCATACTCTATTCATACTTCACTCATACTCTCCACTCATACTCTATTCATACTCCACTCATACTCCACTCCACTCATACTCCATTCATACTCCACTCATACTCCACTCCACTCATACTCTATTCATACTTCACTCATACTCTCCACTCACACTCAATTCATACTCAATTCATACTTCACTCTTACTCCACTCCACTCCTACTCCACTCCTACTCTATTCATACTCCACTCCTACTCCACTCCACTCATACTCTATTCATACTTCACTCATACTCTCCACTCACACTCAATTCATACTCAATTCATACTTCACTCTTACTCCACTCCACTCCTACTCCACTCATACTCTATTCATACTTCATCCATACTCCACTCCACTCACACTCAATTCATACTCCACTCATACTCTATTCATACTCCACTCGTACTCCACTCATACCCAATTCATACTCCACTCATACTCCACTCATACTCTATTCATACTCCACTCATACTCCACTCATACTCTATTCATACTCCACTCATACTCCACTCCACTCATACTCTATTCATACCCCAGTCATACTCCACTCCACTCATACTCTATTCATACTCCACTCATACTCCACTCCACTCATACTCTATTCATACTCCACTCATACTCCACTCTATTCATACTCTATTCATACTCCACTCATACTCCACTCCACTCATACTCTATTCATACTCCACTCATACTCTATTCATACTCCACTCATACTCTATTCATACTCTATTCATACTCCACTAATACTCCACTCCACTCATACTCTATTCATACTCCACTCATACTCCACTCCACTTATACTCAATTCATACTCCACTCCACTCATACTCAATTCATACTCCACTCATACTCCACTCCACTCATACTCAATTCATACTCCACTCATACTCCAGTCATACTCCACTCATACTCCACTCCACTCATACTCAATTCATACTCCACTCATACTCCACTCCACTCATTCTCAATTCATACTCCACTCATACTCCACTCATACTCAATTCATACTCCACTCATACTCCACTCATACTCAATTCATACTCCACTCATACTCCACTCATACTCCATTCATACTCCAGTCATACTCCACTCATACTCCATTCATACTCCAGTCATACTCCACTCATACTCCACTCCACTCATACTCTATTCATACTCCACTCATACTCCACTCCACTCATACTCAATTCATACTCCACTCATACTCCACTCATACTCAATTCATACTCCACTCATACTCAATTCATACTCCACTCCACTCCTACTCCACTCCACTCATAATCAATTCATACTCCACATATACTCCACTCCACTCCTACTCTATTCATACTCCACTCCTACTCTACTCCTACTTCACTCCTACTCCAGTCCTACTCCTACTCCACTCCTACTGGCTATCCACAGTCATACTCATAGCAGCTTCATAAACCAGCGCGAGTGGATCAGACATGTTACTGTCAGATTTTAGCAGATTTCAACAAACTGACTATTAAAACAAGTCCAGAGAAAACTCTGATCAGACTCTCAGCAGTGAAGTATGAGAAATACTGATTAGACTGTATGTTGTTTTTCAGTGTTACTCTAAAGTTCTTCAGGAAATCAGTTTAAAGCTCAGACACCGCTCGGGCTCTGTCTGACGTCTCGCAGCGTCCAGTTACAATAGACTCTATTAAAATCAGACACACAGAACCCGGAGCTACGTTGTTGATAAACTAGCTTTGGTTCGGCTCTGCCTCTGGGATAGCAGCCGGAATGAAAGAAATAATCAGTGGAGCGCCGGCGCTCCGTAGAGGAGAGAGAGTAGAGGTCCGCACCTCCAGTCGTCTTTGGAGAGGTTGTAAAGGATGTTCATCTCATCGTCGTCCTGCAGGAGGCGATACGCTGCACTGACGTGGTGGCTCTCCAGCACCGAGCGGTCGTTGTACAGGATGGCCGTGTCTGATCTGGACAGCAGAGACACGCAGTAGAGTTATAATCACACACACTGTAGGAGACATCTCAGACATCTCAGCATTAGAACCTCCTCCTACACCCACTGACCAGTTCACCGGCTCCACTGACCGGACAGCAGCACCGCTCTAGAACCGGCAGAAACATCAGTGGTCAGTAATGAATAGGCGCAGACTGAAGTTCTCCCCTCTCGGCCCGTCTGGACCCCTCAGTGTTATTAATCCCGCG